>QANU01089635.1:0-19289 GCA_003254905.1 Nissolia schottii
ACTTTTAATTGGTTCTAATTGCTTCCTTGAGAGACGACCTAGGTTAGCCCCCTTTACTACGTTCTTGGGGTTAATTTAGCTTTATAAATTATTATTTGATCGCACATTGAAATTAACGACGTTTTGGTGTGTGTCAACCACTCAGCAGCATTTCAGGCACCACTCAACAACTTTAACTCCTCTTTCTTTCCCCTTTTCTCCCATGGATTCTTCTTAAGCTTTCACACATATTCCACACATAATAAACCTACCTAGTCCAGGTCACAAGACCCTTGAGAGTCATCTTCCTAAGCCCTAACATAGTTTCTAACATACATAATCATGTATTCAAGGAATCACACACACACACACATAATCACATAATCAATCATCCACCATCAAAGAGCTGAAGAACTAGAGTTACCCACCTCCAAATCTAGTTTGGAAACGGTAGAAGTGAAGAGGAAACTTCCCTGAGCACTTCCATGACGATCTTGCTATTTTTCCGGTATTTGGCAGCATCACAGCAGTGCACGAACGGAGCAACAAAGTAAAGAAAACAAAGAAGCACAGCAGCAAAGAAATAAGGAAACGAAGCTTGAAGCTTCAAAAGAAGGAAAATAAGAAAGAGGCATCAGGTGGGTGCAAGGAAAGAAATCGAAAATGAAGCATAAGGCTTCAGGGGAAGCAAATAAAAACAAATGGCAAAGAAAAAGAAACCAAATGCATTTGGTGTCAGGGGCTTCCCCCACCGCCATACATATATACATATATTAAATTATATAAGTTTTAATATTATTTTATATATATTATATATTAATGTTATTATATTATTATTCTTACTATTCATTAGGATTATTGTATTATATAATAGTATATTTTATGTAAATATCCAACTATGGATAAACATAATCCTGTCAGTCTAATTTTGATCATGCTTGCTTACGTTTTGTCGTTCGCAGTCCCGATACTTTACGTGCGGATGTCCGAAAGTACTCTGGATGTACCCTTGCGCTCTACTAATTTTCCTTTATTAGTAGTTGAGTCTGGTGGAGATATTCGGGACAGTATTATTTTATTATTGTATCTTACGGTTACTTTCGGTATCCAAAAAAATTCCCTGTTGGTCTGGAAATCGATAAAATCGATTTCCGTTCTACCGACCCTTTAGGTTTTCTAGAGGTCGAGAGGAATCCTTTGAGTATCAGCAGAATTTGGAAATACCCCACAGCATAATTTCTACTGACTTCGAGAGGTTAATTCCTACAAAGGGCTCTGTAAACAGTTGTTTGGGAAATTCTCACTAAGGAATACACTTTTAATGTTTTTCTCCTTTCTAAATTCATTTATGCAATATTTTATTTATTTTTTACAAACTTTTTATTAAGGGGAAAAATACGGGATGTTACAGTGTTCGCTCGTTAACTATTTATGTACGGAAGTCCTAAAAATATTCCGGACATACCATTGTGACCTATGAATTTTTCTTATTAATATTTAAATCTTGGTTGAGATATTCTTGAATTTATTTTCATATCAATGTATTTTATAGACTCCTGTGAGTCCTGGTTAAATTCTAAGAATAACCTAATATCGACCCGAACGTCACCAGATGCCACGAGATCGCAGAATTATTATTTTAAACTAATCCTACAGGAATGAAATTAATATTTGAATTTTATTTCATTTTTACCTCATCTTTTCCTTATTGATATATTCTTAATTATCTATTAAGCGGAGTTTTAATGAAGGGAAAAAGTCGGGTTGTTACATTTTCAGTCGAATGAAAGCCAAAGGAAGCTTTTATTTGATTGAATTCCTAGGCAGTCGAATGAAAGAAAATTTCAGGATTTCAATCGAATGAATTCTCTAGTATTCGAATGAAAGAATACTGAGGATTTCAATCGAATGAAACCCTATTTCAGTCGAATGAAAGAACTCGTAGGGATTTCATTCGAATACATACCTAGGCATTCGAATGCATCTTGGCAGACTTGAGATTTTAGTGGTTCCAAGGGATCCATTAAGCATAAATGCGCCTGTTATGGCACAAGAAAGCATGCATCATGAGAATAGATCACTAGAGGTTATGATTGCATGAAAGCCTAATAACGAAAAATGAAAAAAGGTAGGAACCAGAGTCCAATGAGAAAGATAAAAGTGCATAAGAACATGAGTACAAGTAAATGAAAGTATGATTTTCGCCTGGTTTAGCCCAAAGGAAGGCAACCAGAGTGTGTACAATACCAGTTAAAAGAAAAGATAATACACCCATGCATAGTGCGCAATAACAAGCTCGAAGGGAATGCAGGCATTGTTGCACGTCACCATGCTCGAAGGGAACGCATGGGGCTCGATCACGTCACCAGGCTCGAAGGGAACGCATGGGACACGATCACCTTGCATTCATGTATATGTGGTCATTATGTGTGTTTATATGGTAACGGTCTAGGATAGGAAGCGTGAGAACCTAGATAAGCAAGACTGGATCCCCAGTCATCTAGATAAATTAGATAAAGCTGTTTTGGGTTTTAGCAAAGGAAATAATCAGTAGGATGTTAGTATGCATGCTCACCTAAAGACCCCCTGAACAGCCTGGAGTATACTCGAGTCAATGAACATTGATAAGCGTAAGGAAACCCCACTGAGGACCCAGAGTTCTCACCCCCACTCGTGTATGGATCCAGCTTGTAGTGATGACCTCTCCACTAGAAAAAGACGTATGGTTGTTTGCTCGCACGCGCCAGAACAACTACCGCACAGACACCCTACTAGAGACCTGTACATCTGCACCTGCCCGTATGCCTGGTGAGCAGGATAGGCCCCCAAGCGGAGACTCAGAGGCCTAGGGTCCTCACTGATGCATCCGATCTGGATCGACAAACGTCCTGGGAGCATCAGTCGAGATCCCATCCATCTTAACGGAGACGAGGAGGTGCCCCCGTCGGAGCCGGAGCCAGAGACCGCACCAGACGCAGACCCCGGTCTATCCACTCCCCTAGTACGAGGTTGGGGCCGACGGACGACTGTCGGTAAGCGGGTACTCCCCGTCTTATAGCACCGGTTCGCCTTGCGAGACTTCACGGCAGTGACGGACTTGTCTAGTGAGGAGGAGGACCCCTTCGAGCAGGAGAAGGAGGACAGCTAGTAGGGGACAGGTGTAACAGCCCGAGTTTTTCCCTTCATTAAAATGTCGCATAATAAATAATGAAGAATATATTAGTAGGAAAAGATAAAAGAAAATAAAATAAGAATTCAAGTATTAATTTTAATTCCTGTAATATTAGTTACAAATAAAACTCTTGCAATCTTGTGGCGTCTGTTGACGTTCGGTCGATATTAGGTTATTATTGGAATTTAATCACGACTCACAGAAGTCTGTAAAATACATTAATATGAAAATAAATTCGAGAATATCTCAACAAAGATTGAAATATTAATAAGAAAAATTAATAAGTCACAACAATATGTCCGAAATATTTTTAGGACTTCCGGACATAAATAGTTAATGAGCGAACACGACCGAAAACACACAGGGAAAAATAGAAATATGGATGGCCAAGGGCCACTAATTCCCCTCACGGCACCCTCACCCCACGAAAACACACACACACCCCAAAGCCTTCTTCATTTCCTTCATGCAAAACCAAAGTTCACCTAAAGCTCCACCAAAGCTCATCCACCACCATCACCCTTTGCCTTTTATCATCTTAATTCACTCTTAAACTCATAAAGAAGGCAAGCAAGTAGCAAGGTTGTGAGTTTCTCTTCACTTGGTGAGAAGACACCAAGCTTCCATAACCTAGGTTTCTATAATTATTCAAGGGTTTTCACTTCTTGGCAAAGAAGAACTCAAGCAAGCAATCAAGCTTAATTTCATCCTTTTTCCATCATCAAGAAGCTCGTTAGGAAGTGGGTAACTCTAGTTCCTCACCTCTTGATGGTGGATGAGTGTTTATGTGATTATGTGTATGTGTGATGATTCTTTGATTATGTGATTATATATGTTAGAAATGATGCTAGGGTTTAGTAAGATGATTCTGAAGGGTCTTGTGACCTGGATTAGGTAGGATTATTATGTGTGAAATATGTGTAAAACTCAAGCAGGTTCCATGGAAGAAAGGGGGAAGAAATGGGAGAAAACGATGCATTCGGTTTTCAGTTTCGCCCAGTGACCGCTAAGCGGCCTCTGGTGCCGCTGAGTGGAATGCATCAAGAAGTTTCGAATGTGAACTTCAGAGCACTGAGCGGAAGGCAGTTACCGCTGAGCGGTCTGAAGTCCACCGTGGATAAGGATAAGGATGGGAAGATATTTTTCTTAAAGGATAAAGTCGGTGGAGATATTTTAAAAAGTTGTCAGACCGCTGAGCGATGGGACTTTTACCGCTGAGCAATAAGCTTCCTACCGCTGAGCGGAAATGTTTTCAGCGCTGAACGCGAGGGCTCAGACTGCTGAGCGGACGTTAGTTTCCGCTGAGCGGCCTGAGACCAGAATGTCTTATGGAACCCCTCTTGAGGTACATAATCTGATACTCAATGCTATAGCTATGATTGATAACTGAAATGTATGCAGTATATGCCGTATGTGAATGTGTGAAGTATATGCAGTATGTAAACATGTGAATTACCTGTAGTATGTGATATAAGGTGCAGCATTCCATGCATTCATGATAGGCCCAGTTTAAAGGATTAGAAGTAACTATGAGATAAGTCAAGATTTTGAAATGAACCATAGGAAACAAGTCATGACATGCTGCAGGTACAGAAAAACAAGAATGCTGAAATAATGCTGAACAATGCTGAATGAAAAATGCTGAAAAAGCTAAATGCCAAATGCTAAAAAGGCCCTGATCACGAGAGCCAAACTATGATCCTACTTCAGGAGGTCAAAGAAGCATCCTGAATGTGGAAGCCCGCCACAGGTGGTGTCGATATGGCATACCTGGAGGTGTGCTGTTACCACGCCTAGTATTGTCGAAAGAGGGCAAGCTAAGGTGGGGTACCATATCCGCCCACTACCGAGGGGTCCCGAGGGGCACGCGGCAGGTGGAAGCCCACCGCAGGGGTCAACAGAGGACCACTTGGAAGTGCGAGGTTATTCTGTCATAGTATTGTCAACAGAGGGCAATGCTACAGTGGGAATAACATATATTCCAAAAGCAGGTTTATTCTATTATGCATATGTTCATTCTGTTAGGCATGAATATCAAGCATGTTTATTCGGTTATGTATGAATATCTGTAATGTATGATTCTGTTATTATGTCATTACCGTCAAGAGAACGCTCGAGACGGCTATGTATGTAAACGAAATGTTAACAAGCACGAGAATGTAGTAAGCAAGAGTAGTTCCCCTATCACATAGTAAAGTAGATAAAGCCGTTCAGAACTTAGGCCAAATAATAATCAGTAGGATGTTTAGTATGCATGTTCACTTAGAAATCTCTGAGCGGCCTGAAGTTCGACCTAATATGAGACGAGACTCAGGAACTAAAGTTATATCCACTGAGAACTTATCGTTCTCATTTCCACTGCCTTATGACTTCAGGTACTGATGATGATTCCTACTTTGAGGATGTTGACGAGCCGCCAGCAGAGCCATGAGTGGCTATGACAGGACATGGGCTTGAAGATAGATAGATGTCAGGATTTTTGCCAAGGGCATACTGAGTAGTATTCCAGTAGCCCTTGTATTTTGCTGTTATGTATTTTGGATCCTGTATATGGTATTTTGGTTTATGTACATATTATGTGTATTTTACTTATTGTATATACAACTATGTGACTTTGTATGATGGACCACATGAATGTACATTGGATGCTTTATTACTATACTGCTATACGCTTTGTTATATTTGTTCCTTCCAACGCATGACTCTATTTTAGTAATTATTCAATGCAAATGAAAAGTTTAAAACGGGTCCCTATTTTCTTAAGCAACTAGTTTCGAAAGATAGCTATGGACTAAGGTATTCTGACCAAGTAGAAAACAACCTAGTGAGCATTGTTTACTGCGTACGGGTAAACAGTTAGCTAGGGTGTTTCAACAGGATCCCGATAGTAGCAAGCTTAGGGATTATACCGTACACGAAGTGAGTAGTACCACTCGTGTGCGTAGTCTTTTTCATTATCCGTTGTATATGTATATTATGTGGATTTTATGTATGTGTAATATTAAAACTTAGGTATATATGAGGTATCAGTGTATTTGTGTATATTCAGGCCTCTATGTGTATATTTTGCAGACAGATTTCCCTACTACAGGTATATATTCGCTCTCCTTTATTCTTTTAATTATGCTGTTACGTGATTTACGATCCGCATGGCTCTTTACTTTCTATGAAATCGTACTTGCTAAAGAAATTTCAAAATGGCCCGTATTTTCCAACCAGTAATATAGAACAGTAGTAGTTCGCAGTACCAGAGTTCAACCACCTGGCTAGGGAAGCCTACGACTTAAGCATAGGCCAACTAGCTGGGGTGTTGCAGTTGGTATCAGAGCAGTTTGGCCCAATGGAGCCTGAGGATTGAGCTGCACTATGCTTCCGAACATGAATTCGGTGCACACTCGACGAGTTGAGATGTGCTGGACCAATGAGCATCGGTTCCTTCGAGGCTGATCACCCCAGGGTTCGCATGCGTTAATGGACAGCCATGTTGAAACACCCCTAGCCGATTCCGTACGCTCGAGCCGCACATAATACCCACTAGGTTGTTTACTTCCTGGTAACTTCTTTGGGTTTTTGAAAGTACTAGTTTTTTAACAAAATAGGGATTCATTTTTTTTCTTCTCTCATACGTATAGTTTGTAACATAGGAGCTGTGAGTGCAACAGAATAATATAACAAATGGAACCATTAGTAAGTTGGGTTCAAGTCGGCGCATACATATAACACACACATAGCGGGTCCTACACATACACTTGCACACCTCAGATACTAGTTATATTACATAGCCCATACACATGTTCAAGCAATACATTTATTTCCCTCTACTGTATCTACTACAAAGTCAGCTAAACATCCTTTCACGAGTCCTCCTCAGGTTCCATAGCGTCGGCATAGTACGATTCGTCTTCAGTCCCTCGAGCAATAAGCGAGTGGGGGTGAGAACGGTAGGTCCTTAGTGGTCCTTAGTGAGTAACATTTCAATCATGGCTTTTTATTTCTCGTTTATTCTCCAGGCCGCTCAGAGATTATTCTAAGTGTGCAATGCCACTAAACCCCTATTGATTATTTTCTTGCTCCTATGCTCTGGGTAGCTTTATCTAAATTACTAGGTGACTGGTTCTCTAATCTTGTCATTACCTAGGCTTCGTGCTTATCACCAATACGTTGCTGCTAGAGACATACTACTCGTCTTGGGTCATTCCCTTGACGATATATAATGCATGAATAGTTATACATAATGCTTAAGGGAGATATACATACATACTTATCATCATATCATCAATTATCAATTCATACAGTTAATTTCATAATGCATGAGGGGATTTGGGGATCTCTTACGCACTTTGTGGCTGCGTCCTACTTAGTCCTTGCACCTTTGTAACCGTGGCCTCGGATTACAACCTCTTTTTGCCACTATTGTATCGACCCGCGGCACTCATTACCGGTATGGTAGCTAACCATGCAAAGCTCATAGGAGGTAATCATTGAATACAATAGGTGCAACCATCCCCTCTTTCTGGAATGGCGAGGGATCAAACCTATGACTGATCAGGCGTGGACACGCTTAGATCGACCCTATGGCTCGATCTAGTTTCTCTTTCCTCTTTTAGTGGGGCCCCTTAGTCATCATTTCATTTGTACAGACCTATGCCTGTTTTACATATCTGGGCCTATGCCCGTTTCTCACCGTAATCAGGTCTCTCTACCTGCGTTGCTCATAACCAATTCATCTTGCTGAATTGGCGAGGGGCGTGTCTGTAAGACTTTGCCAAGAGAATGGGGATTTCCTAATCATATAACTAGACTCCTTAACTATGGTCTACCGTACCAACTAGGGTCGAGACCTTCCTACTCCTTCTTTGTTTCCTACGGTTCGATTATGATCTTCATTAGACTTGAACGTGAAGTTCTAATTATCTAAGNTCGCTCTCCTTTATTCTTTTAATTATGCCGTTATGTGATTTACGATCTGCATGGCTCTTTACTTTCTATGAAATCGTACTTGCTAAAGAAATTTCAAAATGGCCCGTATTTTCCAACCAATAATATAGAACAGTAGTAGTTCGCAGTACCAGAGTTCAACCACCTGGCTAGGGAAGCCTACGACTTAAGCATAGGCCAACTAGCTGGGGTGTTGCAGTTGGTATCAGAGCAGTTTGGCCCAATGGAGCCTGAGGATTGAGCTGCACTATGCTTCCGAACATGAATTCGGTGCACACTCGACGAGTTGAGATGTGCTGGACCAATGAGCATCGGTTCCTTCGAGGCTGATCACCCCAGGGTTCGCATGCGTTAATGGACAGCCATGTTGAAACACCCCTAGCCGATTCCGTACGCTCGAGCCGTACATAATACCCACTAGGTTGTTTACTTCCTGGTAACTTCTTTGGGTTTTTGAAAGTACTAGTTTTAACAAAATAGGGATCCATTTTTTTTCTTTTCTCATACGTACAGTTTGTAACATAGGAGCCGTGAGTGCAACAGAATAATATAACAAATGGTACCATTAGTAAGTTGGGTTCAAGTCGGCGCATACATATAACATACACATAGCGGGTCCTACACATACACTTGCACACCTCAGATACTAGTTATATTACATAGCCCATACACATGTTCAAGCAATACATTTATTTCCCTCTACTGTATCTACTACAAAGTCAGCTAAACATCCTTTCACGAGTCCTCCTCAGGTTCCATAGCGTCGGCATAGTACGATTCGTCTTCAGTCCCTCGAGCAATAAGCGAGTGGGGGTGAGAACGGTAGGTCCTTAGTGGTCCTTAGTGAGTAACATTTCAATCATGGCTTTTTATTTCTCGTTTATTCTCCAGGCCGCTCAGAGATTATTCTAAGTGTGCAATGCCACTAAACCCCTATTGATTATTTTCTTGCTCCTATGCTCTGGGTAGCTTTATCTAAATTACTAGGTGACTGGTTCTCTAATCTTGTCATTACCTAGGCTTCGTGCTTATCACCAATACGTTGCTGCTAGAGACATACTACTCGTCTTGGGTCATTCCCTTGACGATATATAATGCATGAATAGTTATACATAATGCTTAAGGGAGATATACATACATACTTATCATCATATCATCAATTATCAATTCATACAGTTAATTTCATAATGCATGAGGGGATTTGGGGATCTCTTACGCACTCTGTGGCTGCGTCCTACTTAGTCCTTGCACCTTTGTAACCGTGGCCTCGGATTACAACCTCTTTTTGCCACTATTGTATCGACCCGCGGCACTCATTACCGGTATGGTAGCTAACCATGCAAAGCTCATAGGAGGTAATCATTGAATACAATAGGTGCAACCATCCCCTCTTTCTGGAATGGCGAGGGATCAAACCTATGACTGATCAGGCGTGGACACGCTTAGATCGACCCTATGGCTCGATCTAGTTTCTCTTTCCTCTTTTAGTGGGGCCCCTTAGTCATCATTTCATTTGTACAGACCTATGCCTGTTTTACATATCTGGGCCTATGCCCGTTTCTCACCGTAATCAGGTCTCTCTACCTGCGTTGCTCATAACCAATTCATCTTGCCGAATTGGCGAGGGGCGTGTCTGTAAGACTTTGCCAAGAGAATGGGGATTTCCTAATCATATAACTAGACTCCTTAACTATGGTCTACCGTACCAACTAGGGTCGAGACCTTCCTACTCCTTCTTTGTTTCCTACGGTTCGATTATGATCTTCATTAGACTTGAACGTGAAGTTCTAATTATCTAAGGTTGTCCTAACTCTTAACGACCTTTCCTCATGATGCATGCTTATATTACACAAAGGCATACATAACTATGCGTGTTGGATCCCATAGAACCTTTAAAATACAAGTTTTCAATAGGCATTCGAATTAATGGGTTTTTAGCATTCGATTGATTCTTTCATTTGAATTCCATGAGAATGCAATCGATTGAAATCCTGCTTAGGCTTTCATTTGATTGAAAGTTCATGCATTTGACTGAAATCCCTTGGGAATTCATTCGAAGCCCACAGTAAAAAAATTGCCCCTGAGATAACTTCTCTAGGGGTTTGCTCCGCGTAACTTTTTCGTCTCCACAGTGATCCAATCAGTACAGTTATGGTTCCCAAACATCAAAATCATCAAAATCTAACCTCGCTAACTCATTTCCTATAATTTTGACAAAAAGGTTTTTCACTCACATACACAGAGATGCACAAAATAATCATCAAATACACCACATAGACAGTGGGCTTAGAGTTACCCACTTCCTACGTGGATTTGAAGTCAGTAGGTTGAAAGCGGATCCTTGTTACAATGGTATGCTCCAAGAAATTTTCAGAAGTCCGGTAGCGCTCTCGCGATGTGCTCGAACGGTATTGAAAAAATGAAAAATTGAAGAAAGGTAACAGAGTTCTAAAACTCTTCTTCGGTTTGCATCAGGGGCCATTCATAGCCGTGGCCCCCTGTTGCTTTTAATTATTTATCTAATTATTAATTAATTATTATTATATTATTATTTTATTATAGTTGTTTTAAATATCTTAATTCTTACCCCATTTTAGTCGCGTTTGATCACTCTTGCCCCACACACGGTCTTCGGAAAAATATGATAACTATACCTCTGTGATCTGTGAATTTGTTCGGTCAGGATGACGCGTCGAAACAAGGTATCCGAGAACTTGTTTCCGTCAGTCAATCCTTCGCAGGTCGTTTTAGTCTTCGACCGGATTTCAATTTGCACCAAAATTGAGCACAAACCTTGCAGGGCTTAGTGGGGTCGTAACTTCCTAGTGTTCCTCCTAGTTTAAGGGGAACGAGTCTCACTCTTACTTTCCTTTATTCCCAAAATCGAGTTACCTTGTACTTTTATTTAGGCCAGAGTCATAAGTTTCGCAGAAAATCTTCCTAAGGGATAACAGGGATGTTACATTCCACCCCCTTAGAAAAATTTCGCCCTCGACATTAAGTATAGTTAGAACTCGTACCTTCAGAATAACTTGGGGTAAGCTTTCTGCATCTCCTCCTCTAGCTCCCACGTCTGTTCATCAAATTCTCCATTTCCCCATACGACTCGCACCATAGGGGTCTCCTTATTCCGTGTCTGACGAGTTTTACGGTCGATAATCCGTTGAGGAGTAAGAGGTAAGGCTAGATCTTCTCTCAACTGAACCTGTTCCGGCTGTAGCACATGGTCTAGAGAGGCGTAATATTTTCGCAGCTGGAAAACATGAAAAACATCATGGATGTTGGCCAAGTTCGGTAGAAGAGCTATCCTGTAGGCCACGGGCCCTACTCTTTTCAAGATCTGAAATGGACCCATAAACCGGGGGCTCAACTTTCTGACTTTCAAGGATCTACCAATCCCGGTTGTTGGTGTGACCTTCAAAAAGATGTGATCTCCTTCCTGAAACTCTAAGGGCCTCCTATGAGTGTCCGCATAACTCTTTTGTCGACACTGTGCTGTCAACATCCTTTGGCGCACTAGTTTTATCATGTCTTCCGCTTCTTGCTTTTTTTCCGGAGTCAGTCCTTGGTACTGTCTGCTATCATTCCAACAGAGTGGGGATTGACATTTCCGTCCGTAGAGGGCCTCGAAAGTGGCCATGCCTATACTGGCTTGGTAACTATTGTTGTAAGAAAACTCTACAAGGGGCATCAGTTCTTCCCAATTTCCTGGGGTATCTAATGCACACGCCCGCAGCATGTCTTCCAAGATCTGGATGGTTCGCTCTGACTGGCCGTCTGTCAAAGGATGATATGCTGAACTCAAATGCAACTGTGATCCTTGAGCTTTTTGAAAAGTTGTCCAGAATCGAGAGGTGAATCTTGGATCCCTATCCGAGATGATAGAAGAGGGGATTCCGTGTAACTGTACCACCTCCTTAAGGTATACCTGCACTAATTTCTCCATCGGGTAGTTAATTTTGATGGGGATGAAATGAGCTGACTTGGTCAACTTGTCTACAAGTACCCATACTGCATCCATCCCCGTTCGGGTACGTGGCAATCCGGAAACAAATTCCATCACGATACTGCTCCACTTTTACTCGGGAATCTCCGGGGGATTCAGTAATCCGGGTGGCTTCTGGTGCTCAACCTTCACTTTCTGGCAGACCAAGGCTTTTGTACCCAGTCCTCCACATCTCCCTTTAATCCTGGCCACCAAAACATCTTTCGCAAATCGTGGTACATCTTGGTGGTCCCTGTGTGTATCGTGAACTGGCTTTTATGCCCTTCTCGTAAGATATCCTCTCGCAGACTGCCTTCTCTGGGCACACAGATGCATTGACGGAATCGTAACATCCCTTTCGGGTCGGTGGTTACCTCCTTCATCTCTCCTGCCTCTACGACCTCGCAAAACTGGCTCCACGAGTTCTCCTGGCACACCTTTTGAGCCTCCATGATTCTCTGCTTAAAGTCGCTCGTGACTTGTAAGGGACATAGTATCAGACGGTCGCTACGACATGTGACGGTTAGGTCGAGATCACGAAACTCCTCGATTAACTGTGTCTCCCGTGCCATCAGATGGGCCATATGCAACAACTTCTGGCTTAAGGCCTCCGCTACCATGTTTGCCTTTCCCGGATGGTAATTAAGGCCGAAGTCGTAGTCCTTCAAGAACTCGGTCCACCTTCTCTGTCTCATATTAAGCTCCTTCTGATCGAAGAGGTACCTCAAACTTTTATGATCTGAGAACACTTCAAACCGAATCTCGTACAAGTAATGCCTCCAAATCTTCAGCGCAAAAACTACCGCAGCTAACTCCAAATCGTGAGTAAAGTAGTTAGTCTCGTGGGGCCTCAGCTGTCTTGAAGCATAGGCGATTACCTGCCGTTGTTGCATCAGCACGCACCCTAACCCTGCTTTCGATGCGTCGCAATACACTTCAAAGGGCGATTGGGGATCTGGAAATATCAAGACCAGAGCCATGGTCAGCTTTTCCTTCAGCTCCAAGAAGCTCCGCTCGTATTTAGGTGACCATGCTAGTTTGACTCTGTCAACTTCGTTAGTGGCAATGCTATTTGAGAGAATCCCTTGATGAATCGCCAGTAGTACCCTGCAAAACCCAAAAAACTTTGGATCTCCGTAACTGAGGTGGGTCTCTCCCACGTCCTCACTGCCTCTACTTTGCTGGGGTCCACTGCAACACCCTGTTCCGATACTACGTGCCCTAGGAATTGCACTTCCCTCTCCCAGAACTCGTATTTTGATAGCTTAGCATACAACTTCTTTTCCTCAAGACTCCCAATACGATCCTCAAGTGTCGGACATGCTCCTCTTCATCCTTCGAGTCCACCAAAATATCATCTATGAAGACAATCACACAATCATCCAAATAGGCATGGAAAATGCAGTTCATATAGTCCATAAAAATGGCAGGGGCATTTGTCAGTCCAAATGACATCACAGTAAATTCATAATGTCCATAACGAGATCTGAATGTCGTCTTAACTATATCCTCCTCGCGTACCTGTATCTGATGATATCCCGTCTTTTTTCTTGACGAACAACACCGAGGCTCCCCACAGTGATGCACTCGGCCTAATGAATTTCTTTCCCATGAACTCCTCTAACTGCTTCTTTAATTCCTACAGTTCCAGTGGGGACATACGATATGGGGCAATGGAAATGGGTCCACCGCCCGGTACCAGGTCGATAGAGAACTCTACCTCCCGCTTCGGAGGGAACTCTGGGATGTCGTCGGGAAAAACATCTTGGTACTCACATATTACCGGAATTGCCTCTATCTTTTGCTCCTTAGCCTTTATCTCTGAGGATGCTAGAAATACGCACCCTTGGTTCTCTAACTGGCAGCAATACAATGTTGGCAACTCGTCGTCCCAAATTGACAAGTTCGTGACTTTCGGAGGAAAAATCACCCATTTGTTGGCGTAATCTAGCACTACCCCATTGATCCTTAACCAATCCATCCTTAGTATGATATCCAACCCAACTAGGGGAAGGCAAATTAAGTCAGCTACGAACTTCCTTTCTTGTAGCTGAAAAGGACACCTCAAACACACCTGACCTGTCTGAACCGACGGTGCAGTAGGCGTTGACACTGATATAGTATATGATAGTATCGTGGGAGATAAGTGTAACTCCTCCACACTGCAATAAGAGATAAAGGATTGCGAAGCTCCTGAGTCATACAATACAGTCAATGATTTCCCATTTATTTCACATGTACCTAAGATTAGTCCTTCCTCATTCTGGGCTTCCTCGGCAGCCATGGTAAAGACGCGGCCCTGACGTTGGGGTGCGGGTGGCGGTGCTCTACAATCCCTGGCAAAGTGCCCGCCCTGGCCACACCTATAACAGACACTCTGTCCCGCCAAGCACTCGCCCGCATGGGGCTTGTTACACTTCAGGTAGGCTGGCCTAGTTGCTGGTGGTTTCTGGTCTACTCCTCCCTGTGATTGGGCTTGTACCACTGGTGGCCCAGTCTTGGGCCGATTCTGCGACCTCCATACCCCTTGCGACAGTCTCTGCGGATACTGGCCTCTACCCCTCCCTGGAAATGGGGCTTGAAACGACCCTTTCTTTCATGGGTCCATCTGTGAGCTTCCTGTCTCAGCGAACCTNGTTGACACTGATAGAGTATACGATAGTATCATGGGAGATAAGTGTAGCTCCTCCACACTGCAGTAAGAGATAAAGGAGTGCGAAGCTCCTGAGTCATACAATACAGTCAATGATTTCCCATTTATCTCACATGTACTTAAGATTAGTCCTTCCTCATTCTGGGCTTCCTCGGCAGCCATGGTAAAGACGCGGCCCTGACGTTGGGGTGCGGGTGGCGGTGCTCTACAATCCCTGGCAAAGTGCCCGCCCTGGCCACACCTATAACAGACACTCTGTCCCGCCAAGCACTCGCCCGCATGGGGCTTGTTACACTTCGGGTAGGCTGGCCTAGTTGCTGGTGGTTTCTGGTCTACTCTTCCCTGTGATTGGGCTTGTACCACTGGTGGCCCAGTCCTGGGCCGATTCTGTGACCTCCCTACCCCTTGCGACAGTCTCTGCGGATACTGGCCTCTACCCCTCCCTGGAAATGGGGCTTGAAACGACCCTTTCTTTCATGGGTCCATCTGTGAGCTTCCTGTCTCAGCGAACCTCCTCTTGTTGCACTCACTGCGCACTTCTGCTAGGTCCCGGTTGGCTTCCTCCTGAGCCAAGTAGGTGTTCACCAGCGTAGCATAGTCTCGCAACACCTGAGCTTGCCAGAAACACCTTCAGCTCTGGCTTTAGGCCTCGATGGTACTTGGCGCACTTCCAGTTATCATCTGGGCAAAACCTACCCATCCTGGAGTAACAGTAAAGCTTTTCAAAGGCCGCTATATACTCTACAATGCTCATTGTCCCTTGTTTCAGCTCCAAAAACTACGCCTCCTTTCGATCCTGTAACTCCCTGGGAAAATACTTATCCAGGAATATCATCTTGAATTGCTCCCAAGACATTTCTACCCCTTCCTGTTCCACTGCCAGTCGGGTCATATCCCACTATTCCGCAGCTACCCCTTCTAGCTTCTTAGAGGCAAACTTGATCTTCTGAGAGTCCCTACAGGGGACATCCTCAAAAATCTGCTCTATCTTCCTAACCTAGCCGTGTACCAAATCTGGATCCATCAATCCTTCGAACACCGGCGGGTTAGCCCGCATAAAATCCTTATACCGGAGGGTTTCGATCTCTTGAACAGTCAGAGCGACGTTCCGCTGAGCAGTGGCGGCGGCAATATGGGCTGTAGCTTGAGCTTATGCCTGAGTGGCTCGTGCCATTTCCTACAGTATCTTCGCCAAATCAGCGGCAGCAGGCTCTCGGAACGTGTTATCCCTTCGTGGAGGCATGTCTGAATATCAGCACCTGCAAAATCTTGAGTTAATCAGTCTCAAGAACAGCTAGTGCACATATAACCAAAACATGCAACTTAGGAGGGTATACACTGTGCATTATGCTCGGAAGCATAGTGCAACTCAGTTCTTAGGCTCACTCGGACCAAACTGCTCTGATACCAACTGAAACACCCCTAGCCGATTCCGTACACTCGAGCCGTATGCAATACCTACTAGGTTATTTACTTCTTGGTAACTTCTTTGGGTTTTTGAAAGTATTAGCTTTAACAAAATAAGGACCCATTTTTTTTTCTTTTCTCATACGTACAGTTTGTAACATAGGAGCTGTGAGTGCAACAGAATAATATAACAAATGGTACCATTAGTAAGTTGGGTTCAAGTCGGCGCATACATATAACACACACATAGCGGGTCCTACACATACACTTGCACACCTCAGATACTAGTTATATTACATAGCCCATACACATGTTCAAGCAATACATTTATTTCCCTCTACTGTATCTACTACAAAGTCAGCTAAACATCCTTTCACGGGTCCTCCTCAGGTTCCACAGCGTCGGCATAGTACAATTCGTCTTCAGTCCCTGGAGCCATAAGCAAGTGGGGGTGAGAAAGGTAGGTCCTCAGTGAGTAACATTTCAATCGTGCCTTTTTATTTCTTGTTTATTCTCCAGGCCGCTCAGAGATTATTCTAAGTGTACAATACAACTAAACCCCTATTGATTATTTTCTTGCTCCTATGCTCTGGGTAGCTTTATCTAAATTACTAGGTGACTAGTTCTCTAATCTTGTCATTACCTAGGCTTCGTGCTTATCACCAATACGCTGCTGCTAGAGACATACTACTCGTCTTGGGTCGTTCCCTTGACAATATATCATGCATGAACAGTTATACATAATGCTTAAGGTAGATATACATACATACTTATCATCATATCATCAATTATCAATTCATACAGTTAACTTCATAATGCATGAAGGGATCTGGGGATCTCTTACGTGCTCTGTGGCTGCGTCCTATTTAGTCCTTGCACCTTTGTAACCATGGCCTCGGATTAGAACCTCTTTTTGCCACTATTGTATCGACCCAGCAGTGCTCTTTACCGGTATGGTAGCTAACCATGCAAAGCACATAGGAGGTAATCATTGAATACAATAGGTGCAACCATCCCCTCTTTCTGCAATGACGAGGGATCAAACCTATGAGTGATCAGGCGTGGACACGCTTAGATTGACCCTATGGCTCGATCCAGTTTCTCTTTTCTCTTTTAGTGGGGCCCCTTAGTCATCATTTCATTTGTACAGACCTATGCCTGTTTTACATATCTGGGCCTATGCCCGTTTCTCACCGTAATCAGGTTTCTCTACCCATGTTGCTCATAACCAATTCATCTTGCTGAATTGGCGAGGGGCGTGTCTGTAAGACTTTGCCAAGAGAATGGGGATTTCCTAATCATACAACTAGACTCCTTCTGCATTTGGCCTTGATGTTCGAAACGAAAGGGAAATGCGGGTTTATGGAGGATTTTGGGGGTCAATTAGGGCTTAAGGGCAAAATGGTCATTTTAGGGAAATAACTTCTGGCTAACTCATTGGGAAGTCCCAACATGCCATGGGGAGGCAAGACAAAAGTCACATGGGCGAGTTGGATCGAACTTGGCCTTGCAAAGCGGAAAATTCATAATACACAAGCTCTGTCCCATGAAGGGGTAAAACCGAGAATTCGGAGGACTTTATTTCGGTGCCCATCGACTCCCAGTCCCAATTAAGGTATGGAACTGAAATGGGAGAGTCTCGGGTGGAAACGAAGCACAGAATGCAAAATGTTCTGCAAAATGTGCCATTTTGTTGTCATCATTCGAATGAATTCAGACCCAGCATTCGAATGAAAGAAATTCTGTCGCCATATTCGAATGCAGTATTCGAATGACTTTTGGAAAATTCCTTCCTAAGGATCCCTTGACCCTTCCCCTCCTGCTCCAAGCTCCCTGCTCCCCTTGGGATTTCTAGGTACTCCCCTCTTACCTCCTTCACCTGGGCCCCCTTCCGGCCCGCTTCGGGCTATCCCCGAGCTAGATTAACATCGTACTCGCCTAGCCCCTAGGGCTTCAGCAGCTCTCCCCATCTGGGGCCTTTCGAGAAAATGGATGAACCTCACCCGTGTACAGCGTCGTGCTACATCTCTCTCAAGAGACATAGTTGTCCACTGACATCCGCAAACCCTGAGGTGATCAGCCTCAAAAGAACTGACATTCACTGTCCAGCACATCTTGACTCGTCGAGGGTGCACCGTTTTCATGCCCGGAAGCATAGTGCAGCTCAGTCCTCAGGCTCCATTGGACTTAACTGCTCTGATACCAACTGCAACACCCTAGCTAGTCGGCCTATGCTTAAGTCATAGGTTTCCCTGGCTAGGTAGTTGAATGCTGGGCTGTGAACCATTATAGTTCTAGTTTACTAGTTGAAATTAGGGTTACTGAAAATACGGGCCAATTTGAAACTTTCTTTGGAAATACATGCATAAGAAAAATAAAGAGCCGTGCGAGTAATATAATGACTAACGACATAACTAAAAGATATCTGAGTGAGAATGCATACCTGTAGTACAGAGCTTTATCGGCAGACAATACACATAGGGTCCCAAAGATACACAACATTTCCTTTTAATAAAATACATAAGGTTCATACATAAGTTTTATCCAAAAGAAATAATATACATACACGGTAGCCAGACTATACAGGCATGAAGACTAATAGTGACTACATACACGAGCGGCACCTCTCGCTTCGTGTATGGTACAACAACCTAACTCTGCAGACAGGTCCAGCTGGTCTCCACCTACTCGGAGTCTCCTAGACGCTCCAGAGGCTCCTCCTCATCACTGCTGCTCAGATCTGCCACTGCCGAGAAGCCATGTGGACGAAGCGCTGTGGGCGAACCTTCAGTATCCTCTTTCGTGCAGTGGTCCAGCGGCCGCGAGCTCGGACTGGCGGGGTGTACGCACCTGGATCCGTGGCCGGTGTCGGGGCTGGGGTAGGTGTCGGCTCCGGCTCTGAAGGAGGCATCTCCTCATCGCCATTGAGGCGGATCGGGTCCCTGCTGCTACTCCCCGGACGCTCGTCCACCCAAATTGGATTCAGCGGTGAAGTGCCTGGGGCTCCCAGCCTCGGTCTAGGAGGATGGTCCTGCTCGTTAGGTAGGCGGGTGGGCGCATAAGTGCTTGTCTCCAAGAGGGTGTCGGTACGGTAGTTGCGCATGCGCGTGCGCGTGAAGAGCCATACGTCCTTGGCCGGTGGTGATGCCATAGCT
>QANU01089635.1:28501-50867 GCA_003254905.1 Nissolia schottii
TTTACCTTCTGGCAGACTAGGCATTTCTGCACGAACTCCTCCACGTCCCGCTTGAGGCCAGGCCACCAAAACATCTTCTTCAAGTTATGGTACATTTTGGTGATTCTAGGGTGCATCGAAAATTTGCTTTTGTGTCCCTCGTGCAGAATGTCTTTCCGTAAGGTGCCTGCATCAGGTACGCAGATTCAGTCATTGAATCGCAGAACTCTTTCACTGTCCACTTTGGCCTCTTTGACCTTCCCTTCATGCACGTCCTTAGTAAACGTTTGCCAAAGATCCTCTTGGCAGTATTTTTGGGCCTCTATTATCCGCTGCTTGAAACTGCTGGTAATCTGTAATGGGCCGAGCTGGATGCTGCCCTTACGTCTAATGACCCCCAAATTAAGGTCACAAAATTCTTCTAGTAATTTCGACTCCTCCACCATCATCTGCGCCATATGTAGCGCCTTTCTGCTTAAGGCATCGGCTACCACATTTGCTTTCCCGAGGTGGTACCGGAGTTCGAAGTCATAGTCCTTCAAAAATTGCATCCATCGCCTCTGCCTCATGTTTAGCTCCTTCTAATCGAAAAGATATTGCAAACTTTTGTGGTCAGAAAACACCTCAAACTTTACTCCATACAGATAGTGTCGCCAAATCTTGAAGGCGAATACTACTGCAGGTAATTCCAGGTCGTGGGTTGGGTAGTTCACCTCGTGTGGCCTCAACTGCCTTGACGCGTAAGCCACCACTTGACGATTTTGCTAAGTACACACCCTAACCCCAGCCTTGATGCATCGCAGTACACTTTACACGGTGTATGCGGATCTGGCAGGATTAACACTGGGGCGGTGGTCAGTTTGTCCTTAAGCTTACAGAAGCTTCCTTCACATTCCGGCGTCCATTCGTATTTGACCTCCTTGCGAGTAAGCTTTGTGAGGGGTAACGCTATCTGGGAGAATCCTTCGATAAACCTTCGGTAATAACCCGCAAAACCCAGAAAGCTCCTAAGCTCCGTGACTGAGGTAGGTCTCTCCCAATCTCTGACGGCAGCTACCTTACTGGGATCCACCGAGACCCCTTGCTCGGATACCACATGCCCTAAAAATTTCACCTCCCTCATCCAAAACTCGCCCTTGGAGAGCTTAGCATATAACTGTCTCTCCCGCAAGATATCTAACACCAACCCGAGATGCCTCGCGTGATCCTCCTCCGTCTTGGAGTACACTAGGATATCATCTACAAAGACTATCACGCACTCATCTAAGTGGGCTCGGAAGATCCGGTGCATGTAGTCCATGAAGATCGCAGGGGCATTCGTCAACCCGAACGACATTACCGTAAACTCGTAGTGGCCATATCGGGTTCTGAACGCGGTCTTAGGAATGTCTTTATCAGCTACTCTAATCTGGTGATAGCCCGAATGCAAGTCAATTCTAGTAAATACCTTGGCACCTCTCAGTTGATCCATCAAATCATCTATTATGGGCAGTGGGTACTTGTTCTTGATGGTCACCTTATTTAGCTGCCGGTAGTCTATGCATAACCGCATAGAACCATCCTTCTTCTTTACGAATAGGACTGGGGCTCCCCAGGGTGACGCGCTGGGTCGGATAAATCGTTTGTCTAACAATTCCTCCAACTGATTCTTCAGCTCTTGCAACTCCACCGTAGACATACGGTATGGTGCCATTGAGATGGGTCCAGCTCCGGGAACCAGGTTAATGGAAAATTCCACTTCCCTTTTCGGGGGAAACTCCGGAATCTCTTCTGGAAATACATCTGGGTACCGGCACACTACCGGGATGTGGGCTACTTCCTGGACTACCTTCATTCCCGATGAGGCCAAGAGTATAAAGTTCTGGTTTCCCATTGGACAACAGTAAAGAGTCACCGACTCGTCCAAAGGAGGTAATGGGGCCGGTGCTTGCGGTGGAAAAATCACCGTTCTATTGGCACAGTCCAAAATCACTCGGTTGTCACCTAACCAGTCCATTCCGAGAATGATATCCAAGCCCACTAAAGGTAAGCAGATTAGATCGGCTACAAACACCCTGTCTTGCAAGTGAAACGGGCATTGGAGGCAGACTTGACGCGTCTCGACCGGGGGTGCGGTAGGAGTAGACACTCTTAAGGTATACGGTAATGCCACGGGATTCAGATTTAATTTACTAACACTACTATATGAAATAAAAGAGTGCGAAGCTCCCGAATCATATAACACAATCAAAGGGCTACCTAACATGGTACACTTACCCAGAATCAAGCCCTCGGTGTTCTCAGCCTCTTCTCCTGACATGGTGAACACCCGTCCTTGCTGCTGGGGGGGCAGCATATAAGCTGAACATTGTCGGGCCAGGTGGCCCCCTTGGCCGCACCGGTAGCATACATTCTGTTCGGCTCTGCATTCCCCGGCATGGGACTTTCCGCACTTTGGACAAGGTGGCCGGAAAGCCCTGCCCGGTTGAGCTCCTGGGGCTCCTTGACCTGTTCCCGTCGGAATGCCACCCTGCGGCTGTGGTCGGGCTGCATACTGGGGTAGTGGAGGCTGAACAAATTGCTGCGGGGGTCTAGAAAAACCGACTCTACCAGGGGCTGGGGGTCGCGGGACCCACTGCTGTGGTAGCGGATGAATCTGTCCTCCGCCCCGATTAGGGAACGGTGCCGGATAAAACCCCCTCGGCCTCTGTACCTGCGAAGGGCCGTCCTGTTCCTCCATCTTCCTCTTATTTCTTGCGTTGCGGGCCTTAGTCAGATTCTTGGCTGATTCCTCCAAAGTCATGCACTTGCTTACCAGGAGAGCATAATCCTGGATATCCCAATGGTTGATAGCCATTTGAAGCTCCTCCTTGAGTCCCCGCTGGAATTTCCCACACTTCCATGCCTCCGTGGGGTGCAACTGATATGTGGAAGAGTAGCGGCACATCTTTTCAAAGACTGTGGTATACTCCACAACCGTCATGTCTCCTTGCTGCAAGGCTAAAAATTTTGTCTCTTTCAAATCCCTGAGCCCCTTGGGGAAATACTTGTTCAAGAGGGCTTCAATGAACCGACCCCAAGTGATAGGATTCTTTTGCTGCTCCAAAAGAGGCCTCGTTGAGCTCCACCAAGCTCGGGCGTCACCTCTCAATTTTCTTGTCGCGAAGCGGACCTTCTGTGCCCAGGTGCAATGAACATCCTCAAAAATTTGCTCCATTTCAGCTATCCAGTTATGGAGGAGCTCTGGGTCCATCAGCCCCTCAAAAATTGGAGGGTTAGCCTTCCCAAACTCCGTGAACTTCCTGGCTTCCGCCTCTTCCACTGTCGGACTAGGATTCCGAGGCGCAGTAGCAGTTGCAATCTGGGCGGTGGCTTCGGCTTGAGCGTGAGTGGCTCGAGCCATCTCCCTAAGAATTTCAGCAAGGTCCGGCGTTTCCGTTGTGCGCGGCGTATAATCGCGTCTAGGCGGCATGGCTGGTCCAAGGTACCTGCACATATCCCGAGTTGATCAGGCTCAAGAAAAGCAAGCACACATATCTCAACACATACATCCTAGCAAGATATATACCCCGAAGTCCGTACTCGGAAGCATGGTGCAGCTCAGCCCTTAGGCTCACATAGGACTGAAGTGCTCTGATACCAACTGCAACACCCTAGCTTACTGCCCATGCTCGAGTCATGTGCGACGCTCGCTAGGTTGTTGATTCATTGGTAGGGTAGTTGTAACCGTTTCGTTTTGAAAATACGATTTACGACAAAATATGGACCATTTTTTTTAACATACTATTCATAGTGTGCGGGTATAAAATATGAGCCGTGCGTGAATGTGAACATATATATTACAAACGGTAGAGCATCAGCTTATCGGACAAGGTATGCATATCCCGGCGGTTTATCATAAACGAGTACATGGTCCATTACACATAATTACATCCATACTAATAGAGTAGCCTACACACAACTTTTATACATAAATAGGAACAAAACAAGCACTCCCAAGATAAAGCTAGGCTCCTGGGCTCTTGAACAGGATCTACCCTCCGTCCGGTCTGCACTTCTTCACGGCTCGGCGGATGGCGCTTCTGGGTACTCTTCGTAGTCGGTATAGTCCTCGTTTGCCCCTGGAAGCATAAGTGAGTGGGGGTGAGAACTTGCGTCCTCAGTGGTTGGCCCTAGCATCGGGGAGTCCTCTTTACTCACTTATCAACCGGCCGCTCAGGTGTTTCTAAGTGACATGTATACTAAAAGCCTACTGATTATTATCTGGCCTAAGATCCTGAACGACTTTATCTAATTTACTAGGTGATTAGGGAACTAGTCTTTCTTACTAGGTTTGCGTGCTTATGAATCCTGCAATTCAGTTATAATTAAGATATCCGTCTCGGGTCGTTCCCTTGACGTAACATATAATGCAACCAATTATAGAAGAGTATTAATACATATACAAATATTCATCAAATCACCTATATACAATTGCATAGTGCATGGGGGCATTAGGGATCTCTTACGCGTACCGCATGCAGGGTTAGCGTCCTTCTTCTCCTTCCTTTATTCTTTTAGGTATGACGTCAACCTTTCATCCGCCTATTGTTGCTTCGATGAGCAATTCCATACTTTTACTTTACCTCTTCCTCCTTTTTTTCTTCTCTCTTTGTGCCATTAACCTCTGCGAATCAATCCACCCTTCTGGGATTAATCCGTTAACCAAATCCACCCTTTTGGGATCTGGCAAGGTAACACATTTCCTTCCTTGTGTCCTTAACCTCTGCGAACTAATCCACCCTTTTGGGATTATTTCGTTAACCAAATCCACCCTTTTGGGATCTGGCAAGGTAACACATTGGCCACTCCACCCTTTTGGGACTGGCGAGGGGCGTGTCAGGTAGACATTGCCAAGAGAAAGGATTCCTAACAGATAACTACATACATATTTTCCTAAGTTCCATTATGCTCTTTTTAACATTAAGTCATTGACCTCTAGTGTTCTAGGGCTGCCCTAACTCTTAAATGGCATCCCATCCTCATGATGCATGCTTCAATATATAATAATAGCTTAACCATAGTCATTGGATCCCTTGAAACCATTAAACTCCCAACTCTGCCAGGTTTCATTCGAATACTTGCTGTGGCATTCGAATGAAATCCCTCGAAGTTCTTTCATTCGATTGGAATAGGTTTTCATTCGACTGAAATCCCTCGACATCGCTTCATTCGAATACGAGGGAATTCATTCGATTGAAATCCCTAAAACTCGCCTACATTCGACTGCAGTGGAATTCATTCGAAGGAAAGCTCAGCTTGGGCTTTCATTCGATTGAATTCCTTAAGGATTCGAATGCAGACTACAAAAATCGCCTTCCGAGACTCCAGATCGTAAACTTTCACTGTTCCTAGGGTTCCAAGTAGTACAGTTATGCGTTTCAATTTTTTACCGTTTGCAAAACCCTTTTTACACAATATCCCCCCAAAATACTACTTAACAGTTATACAGTCAGATATACAGATAGGTCACATATACAATTAAAACTAAACCACATAGACAGTGGGCTTAGGGTTACCCACTTCCTATGTGCGCTCCGATCCGAGATTTACGATGAGGAAACCGTCCTCGTCACGGGGGTATATTCCTCCTATTTTTCCTAAGCGCGATAATAGCTCTACGACGTGCCGGCGTGTCACTGACAGTGTAAATTTTGAGTGTTTTTCTTTCTCTTCTGCCGAGGGGTTTAAGCCTTTTATAGGCCCCCTCAGCCTTCCTTCCTCCCCCTCTTCTCCGTTTTACTTCTTTTTCTTTCATTTTAAAATTTTATTTTATAAAATCATAATATTATATTATAATTTCATAACACACCTAATTAATTATCTTCCCACGCACGCCCGGTCGCCCCGAAATATTTTCATCACGCCCTTGCGATTTACCAGTCTTCCCCCATCCATCCCTAATATATATTATACTTACCTGAAAATTAAAGTTTGAGTAAAATTTTCGTAAGGAAAAGGCTGGGATGTTACATGGCATACCTGGAGGTGTACGATTATCACGCCTAGCACTGTCGAAAGAGGGCATGCTAGGTGGGCGTACATCTACCCACTTCTGAGGTGTCGAAAGAGGGCATGCGAAAGGTGGAAGCCCACCACAGGAAGGTCAAAAGAGGGCCTACCTGGGGGTGCGAGGTTATCCCGTCATAGTACTGTCGAAAGAGGGCACTATGGTGGGGGTAACATATATTCCAAAAACCATGTTTAATCTGATATGCATGAATGTATGAAATGTATGTATCTGATATTTTGTAATTACCGTCAAGAGGACACTCGAGACGGCTAGGTATGTATACGTAATGTTAATATGCACAAGAACTTAGTAAAGAAGAATAGATTCCCTGTCACTTAGTAACGTAGATAAAGCCGTTCAGAACTTTAGGCCAGATAATAATCAGTTGGATGTTTAGTATGTATGCACACTTAGAAATCTCTGAGCGGCCTGAAGTCCGACCTAATATAACAGGAGATACAGGAACTAAAGTTATTTCCACTGAGAACCTACCGTTCTCACTCCCACTGCCTTATGACTTCAGGAACCTATGATGACTCATATTTCGAGGATGCCGACGAACCGCCCGAGGAGCCGTGAGCGGTTGCTACAGGATATGGACCAGAGGTAGCTGGACGCCGGGATTTTTTGATCAAAGGCATGCTGAGTAGTGTTCCAGTAGCCCTTGCATTTTGATATTATGTGTTTTGGATAATGTATATGTTATTTGTACCTTACTTATTGTAGTTATAACTATGTGACTTTGTATGATGGACCAGCTGAATGTATATTTCATGCTTTATTATTATTCGAATGCTATCCGCTAAGCCCAAAGGCTTTACCGCTTGTTATACTTTTTCTTTCCGACGCATGGCTCTATTTTAGTAGTTAATCGAGGCAAATGAAAAGTTTAAAAATCGGTCCCTGTTTTCGTAAGCAACTACTTTCGAAAGATAATAATGGACAAAGGTATTCCCACCAGGTAGTAAACAACCTAGTGAGCTTGCGTACGACTTAAGCGTATGCAGTTATGTTGAAAGCTTTTTGCAATGGGTTTGCACTTCTCATTAATTTAATATATCCTTCTTATAGCTTTCAGATTCACGAGGAATCCAATCGCAGTACAGTCGGGTATAATCATCTCCATAGGGATTGTGTTTAAAACAATGATCTTTGAGTTGAACTATTTTAAGCTATGGGAAGTAATTTGGTTTTTGATGAGGAAATTAACGACAAACAATTGCAGTTAAAGTAAAGTATAAAATGATAATGATCTTAAGTTTAGGCAGGTAAAGAAGCATGTTGGGATTTGAATTACAAAATTACCTCAATGTAACCAGTAACTTAGTTAATATGATCTATGAGTTCTTTTGATTTTATCGCCACCAGTTCTTAACTTAATCATCTCGTTTGAGCATGTTAAGATCACAAGTTCCTTTATTATGTTGGCAAAATGTCTTGCACAAACTTAACAAAGTACCTTGACGTTAATGCAGGTGTTAAAGCTGGCGGTTAAGAACTAAATGAATTGATCTAAGTCAGATTAAATGATTGTAACATACATCCACAACATTTAAACATTAAATCAAGCTTTTAGTATAGCAAGATTGAACTTAACTTGGTTTATAACTTACTTAGTATAGCTTTCACTTAAACAAGTAAGTCTCAAATCAAGAATCAAAGTACTAAACAAAAGCTAGCATTAAGTGTAAGATCAATCATTAAAATCATAGAACATCATAGAATCATATACATAAGTCAAGATGGATACATTTAAGCAATACAACGCATCAAATCCCAACAAATAAGAAGTTAGCTATCCATTGTCATAGATATATTACAAACTTACAGGGTTTTAGAGCAATGGTAGGTTGAGAGGAGTGGTGAAGTGTCTCCACACGTCTACCACAATCTACAACCGTTGGCAATTCCGGCAGCACTTTCGTTAAGGAAAGCTTCTAAACCCTAACTTTTTACCTAACCCTAATTTAAGAATATGTGGAGAATGGAGGAAATGTGTGGAGTGTGTTGGTGGATGATGGATGCCTTGAATGCCTCGGCCCCCCTCTATTTATAGGCAAAAATTGGGGGCACCGCTCAGCGGTTTGGGTGCCACCGCTGAGCGGGTTAGCCACTATCACTAAGCGATTGTACTATCTCGCTGAGCGGTGTAATGATTAACGCAGCTTCATAAATGTGCCGGCAGCTT
This sequence comes from Nissolia schottii, assembly GCA_003254905.1. Taxonomy (NCBI): domain Eukaryota; kingdom Viridiplantae; phylum Streptophyta; class Magnoliopsida; order Fabales; family Fabaceae; genus Nissolia; species Nissolia schottii. Next base: position 36,700 of record QANU01089635.1, read on the forward strand.
TTCAAGGCGGCGCCAGGCTGGCTCCAGCTAGCGCATTTAATGTGCCGCTGCAAGTGGCTCGGTAGGCTACACCGCTGAGCGGCCAAGGCTTCATTTCTGAGCGCTGTTTGTCTCTTATGCGCTGAGCGGTCTGCTACTTGCGCTGAGCAGTCCTTCGTAAATTCCCTCTTTTAAGCTCTTTTCCCCATTTGCCCTTTTGCTTGACTCCTTATGGGATTCTTCTTCATTTAATCTGCTTTCATCCATTGTACAAAATATATTATAAACCTACAAAATAAGGGAATTTAGATTAGATAATTCTTTAAAATACAAGCAAATAAGTGCCATTTTAAATGATGAAAATTGTGTATTTTGGGCACTTATCACTCCCCCTAACTTAAGACCTTGTTTGTCCTCAAACAAGAGGTAATAGAATCATTTTACAAAAGGTCAATGCTTGTGAACAATCGGTTAATGTAATGAATTGAAATGTTTTAGATAGTTTAAGCTTAAGACCAGTGAGACACCATAGAAGAACCTGAACAAGTCAAATGCATAACTACTTGAATGTCATAAACAAATCACACTATCTAATGTCTTGTCAATCAAGGAGATTTTCTTTATGCACACAACGGACGGTGGACCAATTTAGGGTGAGTGTATATGCTCAATATTACCATTGAATCACAACAATTTAAATTTGTTACCTGTCTCTTTATTCAATACAAAAGTATGGTCATGCAAGGATCACAAAGGACTTTTCAGGGTTGTAATGTGGCCAGGCTACAAAGAAAATTGGTTTTTCTGGGTATGCAAATGTTTCCAATTAAGAGAGCAATGAAAACCATTTCCTTGTTGTCACCTGTTCCTTTTCAGCATTCAACCCCTTTTTCTCCTTAGTTTCTTTTTCCTAATTTCTTTTCTTTGTCTATCATTTTGTTTTTGGATTGGGAATAAGACTTTTCTTCTTATGCTTCTGTTCTTTTCAATTCCACTTTTGTACGTTCCCACTTTTGCCCATCCTTGTTTCCCCTGACTTAGATCTTTGCTCATAATCCAATTTTAAGCGCTCTCTTAATTTAGAAATTAAGGGAAGTCTTTGTTTTTCTTTTTAAGCTCAAGGGATTATAAACAACCAAGAATTTTCTCATGTTAGGCTCAAGTGGGGTAACAAAAGATGTTCCTAATTAAGGTCAGTTTTATTTGTCCAAGTGGGTTTAAAATCTAAAGAACAAAATACCTTGATCATTTCCTTTTATTTCCATACAATTATCAAAATTAGAGACTCAAACAAATTCAATTGTGCAATAACAATGGTGATTCTCTGATTCTCTCTATCTCACTAAGTGTTTGGCTCACTCCCTCACATGGCTAGGGTTTTATTTCCTTGATTTAAAAACACTTTCAAGGTTATGTTCATGCAAACAGGTAGATAGATGCATAATGACATGTTCATGCTATCTATGTATGTGCTCACAAAGTATATTATGGATACTGAAACAAGTCAATTCATGATATATTCATGTTCATGCATCAAAGCCAAGTAAAATAAACTACTACTTTTGTTTTTAAACAAACAAGTCTTATGAACAAAAAGGTATCCTAACTAGGAAAAGTAATTAAGGTGCTAAAAAGATTAGAATTGCTCCCTGTTATGGTGAGTAGGTTCCGCAACGTAGCCTCCTTGCCATGTTTAGGCTACTTCATCTTGCTTCACTTTTTTGAGGAGATAGAGGCTCATCCTCCTTGAGGAATCATGCTCTTCTTCCTCTTTGCCTAGAATGCTTTGAGTCCTGCAAAACAATTAGGAAACTCCTTTTCCAAGGACTTCAAGAATTTTCAGTTAGAAATTTCACCATTTTCTCAAAAAATTTATTCTAACACCTTAATATTACTAGAATCATAATAAGAACTTGCAAAACTCTGGGTTGCCTCCCAGGAAGCACTCTTTTAACGTCATTAGCTTGATGCCTGTTTCTTCCTAGCTTGGTTCATCTAGGTAAAGCACCTTTGAAGCTTGTTTTGTTTCCTCTCCTAGATAAGGCTTTAATCTCTGGCCGTTCACCAACCAAGTTGTTTTCTTCTCTTTATTCCACAATTCCACAGCTCCATAAGGCCTTACTTCCTTAATCTCAAAGGGCCCTGACCATCTTGTCCTTAATTTTCCAGGGAACAGCCTTAGCCTAGAATTAAATAAAAGTACCTGTTGTCCCGGACGGAAATTTCGTTTCATGATCATTTGGTCATGGTACCTCTTGATCCTTTATTTGTAGAGCCTATTGGAATTGTAGGCCTGTAGTCTCAACTCCTCTAGTTGATGTAGCTGGGTCTTCCTCTTCTCACCTGCACAGACTAGATCAAAGTTAAGAAATTTTAAAGCCCAATAGGCCTTATGCTCCAATTCTACTGGTAAATGCCATGATTTTCCATAAACCAGCTGGAAAGGAGTTAGCCCTATTGGAACTTTATATGCAGTTCTATAAGCCCATAGAGCATCATCAAGCTTTAGAGACCAATCCTTTAAACTGTTTTTTCAAGGATTCTCTTGAGATCTCAGTTAGAAACCTTAGCTTGACCATTGGTCTAGGGATGATAAGGTGATGCCACCTTATGTCTTACCCCGTAATGCTCTAACGCTTTGGCTAGCTGTGCATTAACAAAATGAGTACCACCATCACTGATTATTACACGTGGTGCACCAAATCGAGTGGATATGTTCTTTTTCAAGAACTTTATCACTGTTCTTCCATCAGCTTTGGGAGTTGCCAAAGCTTCCACCCATTTGGAAACATATTCAACAGCCACTAAAATATACTCATTATCACATGATGATGGGAAAGGCCCCATAAAGTCCATTCCCCAGCAATCAAAGATCTCAACTTCGATGATATTCTGGAGAGGCATTTCATTTCTTCTGCCTACGCCACCTGTTCTTTGACACGCATCACAGTTTTTTACATGCGTGTATGCATCTTTAAATAAGGTGGGCCAATAGAAACCTGCTTGGAGAACCTTAACAGCTGTCCTTTCCCCATTATAGTGTCCTCCACAGGGGGAATTGTGACAGTGCCAGAGGATGCTACTGGCTTCTTCATTTGCTACGTATTGGCGTAGCAATCCATCGGCTCCTATCTTGAAAAGGTAAGGATCATCCCAGATGAAGTATGTAGCATCCCTGAGAAACTTTTTCTTCTGATGATAGTTTAAATCATCAGGGAGTATTCCTACTGCTTTATAGTTGGCCATGTCAGCAAACCATGGCCTTTCTTTGATTTGGAACAGCTTCTCATCGGGGAATTCCTCTGCAATTTCTTCTTCTCTAATAGTTACCTTGGGGTGATTTAATCTGGACAGGTGGTCTGCTACCAAATTTTTTTTTCCACTCTTGTCCTTGATTTCTAGATCAAATTCTTGCAATAAAAGTATCCATCGTATTAGTCGAGGTTTACTATCAGGTTTCCATAAGAGGTATTTAATGGCTGCGTGGTCTGTATAAACTATTACTTTTGAGCTAATTAAATAACTCCTAAATTTTTCCAATGCAAACACTATGGCTAGCAATTCTTTTTCCGTTGTTGCATAATTAATTTGTGCATCATTCAAAACCTTGCTAGCATAATGTATGGCATGGAAAACTTTATTTTTCCTTTGACCTAAAACAGCTCCCACAGCATAATCACTAGCATCGCACATTAATTCAAAATCATTGTTCCAATCAGGTGCTGTGATTATGGGAGCAGTGGTCAAACTAGACTTCAATTTTTCAAAAGCAATTAAACATTCATCATCAAAATTAAAAGGAGTATCCTTATTTAAGAGGTTGGTTAATGGTTTGGCAATCTTGGAGAAATCTTTGATGAATCTTCGGTAAAATCCTGCATGGCCTAGGAAACTTCTGATTCCTTTAACATTGACTGGGGGTGGTACTTTTTCAATAACATCGATCTTGGCTCTATCCACCTCTATGCCTTTGGCTGAGATCTTGTGACCTAGCACAACACCTTCTTTGACCATGAAATGACATTTCTCCCAGTTTAAAACTAAAGTGGTTTCCACACACCGTTTCAGCACGGCATCCAGGTTATGTAATCAGTGATCAAACGAGGATCCAAAGACCGAGAAATCATCCATAAAAACCTCCAGGCTTTTTTCAATCATATCAGCAAAAATGGCAAGCATGCATCTTTGAAAAGTGGCTGGCGCATTACACAATCCAAAAGGCATTTTTCTATAAGCAAAGATGCCAAATGGACATATAAAGGCGGTTTTTTCTTGGTCTTTAGGATCGACGGTGATCTGGTTGTAACCGGAATATCCATCCAAGAAGCAATAATATTCTTGACCTGCTAGCCTTTCAAGCATTTGATCCATAAAGGGAAGTGGGAAGTGATCTTTTCTTGTGGCTTTATTCAACTGCCTGTAATCAATGCACATGCGCCAACTAGTAACAGTCCTAGTTGGAATTAGTTCATTCTTATCGTTTGAAATTACAGTGATACCACATTTCTTTGATACTACCTGGACATGACTTACCCATTCGCTGTCAGATATTGGATAAATCATACCTACTTCTAATAGCTTTACTACCTCTTTTCGGACCACTTCCTTCATGGTTGGGTTCAATCTCCTTTGCAGCTGCCTCACAGGTTTATAGTCGTCCTCCATAAGGATTTTGTGCATGCAGTAGGATGGACTAATGCCTTTCAGGTCAGCTAAGGTTCATCCCAAAGCTTGTTGGTTCTTCTTCAAGACTTTAATCACTTGTTCTTCTTCTTTTAAAGATAGTGAGTTGCTGATGATTACTGGTTTCTCATCCTTTCCCTGCAAAAAGACATATTTTAAGTTAGGGGGTAAAGGTTTAAGTTCCAGTTTCTTACCTTCTGTTTTTTCATCAGCTTTCTTTGTGATTTCTTCCCTTGCTTCCTATCCCAAGGGAATGGTAGGTGTAGCATCTAGGTTGTTGAGAAATGCCTCAATATCAGTTTCCTCTTCTTTCGTAAACTGTGCTTGGCTTCCTGTTAATGCCATCTCCAAAGGATCTACTACTTGGGGTTTTTGTTCTATTTTCATGACAACCTCCTCAAGTAGGTCAACCATAAAGCATTGTCCTTTATCCTTTGGATATTGCATTGCTTCGAATATGTCCAGTTGCACTTCATCGTCATGGACTTTAATCTTCAATTTTCCCACGTCCATGACTATCCCCATTCTTGCTGTTCGCATGAATGGTCTCCCCAAAATTAATGGAACCTCAGTGTCCTCTGAAATGTCAATCACAACAAAGTTAGCGGGAATTAAAAATTTATCAACCTTTACCAAAACATCTTCTGCTGTGCCGAGCGGATATTTGATTGATCGGATCGGCCAGCTGCAGTGACATTCTAGTTGGTTTTAAGTCCAAGCCACCTATCCTCTTTAGCATAGACAGGGGCACCAGCCTCACGCTAGCCCCTAGGTCTATCAAGGCTTTTCCCACTGATACATTCCCAATGGTGATGGGAATGGTGACACTTCCTGGATATGTTAGCTTGTGAGGGATATAGTTTTGGATGATAGCGCTGCAGTTTGTGTAATATCCCGATTTTCCTTAGAGAAATAATCGTAAACATAATTATTAAATTAATCTTCTAATCATGATTAGAGAGTTAAGATGGGAAATTATTAGGTAGAATATCCCTAGGAAATAAGACGTGTCGCGATAGGAAGTTTGCGAAAAAGGTGTACGTGAAAATAATCTCCCGGAGAAAAATTCACAAACACCTTTAAATATTAATACCCTTAGGTAAGGGGATTAGAGTATCGCGACAGTATAAACGAAATATTTTTCGAACAATAGTGCGCGACGCACTGATACTGCGAGCGAGAAAACACGAGCGAACCGGAATTGGGAGAAAATGAAATTTCAGCAGCTGTGGGAAAGGCTGCACAGGTTGGAGAGTAGATTTTTGTCCAAAAAATAATCCCCAAAACCATGCTTCCAAATTCCCATCACATTACTTGTCTTACGTACTAAACCAAATCCCATCACTAGCCATACCTATGCCCATGCCTTCTACTATTCATCACATTTTACTAAATCTTCAAATTCAATTAATCTCCCTCACCATTCAACCACCCAAACCGAGTTCTCTCCCCCAAAACCCCAAGAGATATTTTCATTTCGCACATCCTCTATAACAACACACTAAGCCACACCTCAAAGAACACCACCAAATCTTCAAGAGATCAAGCACTTTGCCATCTCCTTCCACCTTCCACAAACTGAAACACAGCCCTCAAGNAAAATTCACAAACACCTTTAAATATTAATACCCTTAGGTAAGGGGGATTAGAGTATCGCGACAGTATAAACGAAATATTTTTCGAACAATAGCGCGCGACGCACTGATACTGCGAGCGAGAAAATACGAGCGAACCGGAATTGGGAGAAAATGAAATTTCAGCAGCTGTGGGAAAGGCTGCACAGCTAGGAGAGTAGATTTTTGTCCAAAAAATAATCCCCAAAACCATGCTTCCAAATTCCCATCACATTACTTGTCTTACGTACTAAACCAAATCCCATCACTAGCCATACCTATGCCCATGCCTTCTACTATTCATCACATTTTACTAAATCTTCAAATTCAATTAATCTCCCTCACCATTCAACCACCCAAACCGAGTTCTCTCCCCCAAAACCCCAAGAGATATTTTCATTTTGCACATCCTCCATAACAACACACTAAGCCACACCTCAAAGAACACCACCAAATCTTCAAGAGATCAAGCACTTTGCCATCTCCTTCCACCTTCCACAAACTGAAACACAGCCCTCAAGTCTCCTCATCTTGGTTTCATTTTCTTCCTTCCCCAAAAGCAAGAGGAACAACCTCTTCACCCGCCACTTTGCTCAAAGCTCTTTATTTTGGAAAAAGGAGAAGCTCAAGCCTTGGAAACAACAAGGCTTGTGGGACTTCACTCCAAACTTCCCTCACCACCACCAAGTTTTTCTACAAGTGGGTAACTATGCATAAATCACCTCCTTGGTGATCCATTTATGGTTATTGTGAATATGTGATAAAATGCACATAATATGTGTTTTATGCCATGAAATGATCTTGCATGTGTTGAAACGTTTAGTGTGATAAATATTATGTTGCCTGTTGGTTGTATTCACGTTGTTTTATGATTTTTGGAAGTTCATGTTGTTGCTTGTGTATCGTTGGAATGTATGGCATGTGAACCCAAGATGAATGTGAGAAAATGAGAGAAAACAAGCAAAGAAGTAAGGCAGAGTGGTTCCGTGGGACATTCCCTGGAGAGGTTGCTATGATTCCCCGGAGTCACTGAGTGTTTCCCTGGAGGATGTGCGGAAGGGTTCCGCGGAGGTCCCCTAAAGTATTGAGGAGGTTACATGGAGTTGCTGAGTGGGCACCAGAAATGGTGTTGAGTGGGTTCCGCAGAGGATCCCTGGAGTGTCGAGAGGGTTACGTGAAGAGTGCTGAGTGGGCACCAGGAGTGCTGCTAAGTGGGTTCCGCGGAGGATCCCTTGAGTGCCGAGAGGGTTACGTGAAGAGTGCTGAGTGGGCACTAGGAGTGGTGCTAAGTGGATTCCATGGAGGATCCCTAGAGAACTGAGAGGGTTACGTGAAGAGTGCTAAGTGGGCACCAGGAGTGGTGCTGAGTGGGTTCTGCGGAGGATCCCCGAGAGTGACTGAGAGGAGTCTGGAGAGTCGTTGAGCGACGCCTAGACGGGTGCTGAGTGTTCCGCAGAAAGTCACTGAGAGGAGTCTAGAAAGTGGTTGAGCGGACACCTGGGACGGTGCTGAGTGGTCCCCTGGAGAGTGACTGCGTGGGTTCCGTGGAGGTTCCCTGGAATGGTTAAGTGGTTCCCTGGAGAGTTGCTTAGTTGGTTCCGCGGAGGTTCCCTAGAGTTGCTGAGTGATTCCCTGGAGAGTTGCTAAGTGGGTTCTGCGGAGGTTCCCTAGGGATTACCGAGTGGCTTCCTAGAGGGGTTTTCAAGGTCCATATATATTCCAACCCGCACTTAGCAGTAGAAGTTTATGTGATGAGTTTATAATGTCATCTGCATTACTGTAAGTCGGCCAAGGGTGCAGGGAACAAGAACATGAGTATCAAGTTGTGCATGCATCATGAGGATAGATCACTAGAGGTTATGCTATGACCAAGGTTAATGAACGAAGATAATAATGAACGTAAGAACCAGAATAGTACAGAAAGATAAAAGTGCATATGATGATGATTATGATGATTACGAATGAATAAGGCCATCGTGCCTACATGGCTTAGCCGAAAGGAAGGCGGCCAATGAATGCATATGATACCAGTTAATTAAAATGTTAAGTTCATGCATAGTGCACAAGAGCAGGCTCGAAGGGAACGCAGGCATTGTGTACGTCACCATGCTCGAAGGGAATGCATGGGGCTCGATCACGTCAGCAGGCTCGAAGGGAACGCATGGGACACAATCACCTTGCATACATGCCTATGTGATTAAGATGGGGCTATGTCTTGACCATGTCACCATGCTCGAAGGGAACGCATGGGGCAAGGTCATCGGGCATACATATATGTGTAGTAGTGTCAGAACGGTCAAGGATAGAAAGCACGAGAACTTAGTAAGAAAGATTTAGATCCCCGTCACCTAGTAACTAGATAAAGCCGCCCAGGAACTTAGGCAAGAAATAACTAGTAGGATGTCTAGATGCATGAACACTTAGAGATCTCTTGGACGGCCGGAAGCATTATTGAGTAACTAGATCCCCACTATTCATAGTTAACCACTGAGAACCACCGTTCTCACCTTCACTCACTTATGGCTTCAGGCGAGTTAGATGACGACCCCGCCGAAGAAGCGGCAGATCCTACGCAACAGATTTAGGACTGTAGACCCTGAGACAGGGGAGGAGGCGGAGCTGTGGTCAGTGCTTGTGGTGAACCGACCACCACCCCCCGAGTTGCACACCTGGTTTCCCTAGAGCCAGAGACTCCCGCCGACAGCGAGCCGCTCCTTACGAGAAGGACGTGGAGGTCGATCCAGTTTCTGTGAGATTGCGACCGCCCAAGGCTTACCGACAGACTGCACGAATGAGGACGGTCAGAGACTACGGCCGTCAGTTCGCACCTCGCACTCCCAGCAACGAGGCAGGTCCATCATCCGGCCCCTGAGACCTTGCAGATGTACTAGTTCCTTCATCACCCTAAGAGGAGTATCCTCTAGAGGTCATGGAGGAGGAAGATGAGGAGGATAAGTCAGAGTCAGAGGACAAGCCAGAGGAGCCGGAGCCGGAGCCGGAGCAGGAGGACGAGGAGGAGGACCCGGAAGAGGACCCCAGTGAGGATGAGCCGGATACCTGACCAGCCCTGTTCCCAGACCCTGTCATCAGTGACGACGCCTTTTTGCCAGTAGTCCTAGCTCTATGTGTATTTTGATGTATGTTATTTTATAGCTCTGATAGTATGTACAGGCTGAGGATATGTATAGCCCTTTTGATGTACTAGTACAGCATTTATGATATGTATATATGACTGCCTAACATGTATGACATTAACTGTTGGACCCACTTGGTACTGTTTACTTTACTGCTTATGTATGTACTTGTATGACAAACGACGCTCACATTTATCTATTATACAACTATTTGGGACTTATGATAGTTCACACGCATGGCTCTAGTTTGACGCATGACAATAGCTTATGTTTAAAAAGAAAAAAAAATGGGTCCTTATTTTCTGTTAACTTAATTATTTTTTGAAGTAAAGTAGGGACTATCAGTATTCTCACAAAGCAGATAACAACCTAGCAGAGGTAGATTATGACTTAAGCATAAGCTGCTAACCTAGGGTGTTACAGTTGGTATCAGAGCAGTTTGGTCCAAGTGAGCCTGAGGACTGAGTTGCGCTATGCTTCCGAGCATGATAACGGTGTAGGCTGTCTCTAGGATCAATGTACTGTTTGTGTGTGCACTAGCTTCTCTTGAGACTAATAACCTCGGGTTTTTACAGGTGCTCTATAGACAGTCATTCCTCCTAGGAGAGATCATACACGACGCACTCCAGATAATGGGGATTTCACAGATGTTATACGCGAGATGGCTCGCGCCACAGCCCAGATGGCCACTGCTACGGCAGCCAGGAATGTAACGCCGACCCCGAGAGAGATTGATACTCAGAAGTACGCGTAGTTCATGAAAGCTCGTTCGCCTACTTTTGAAGGACAAGCTGACCCCGAGATCGTGTATGACTGGATCGAGGGGATGGAACAGGTCTTCGAGGACTTGGACTGCACAGATGAGCAGAAGGTGAAGTTTGCTGCAAGGATGTTTCGAGGAGTAGTTCGAGATTGGTGGAGGTCTGCTAGGCCTTTGCTGGAACAGCACGAAGGGGTTATCACATGGACTACATTCACCACTGCTGTGGTGGACAAGCACTTTCCACGCGGGATGCAGAACCGTAACGAGGTATAGTTCCTGGAGCTAAAACAGGGAGATAGGACTGTGTCAGCATACACTGCTGAGTTTGACAAGCTCTTCAGGTATTCCAGCACCTACCGGCTGAATCCGGATTAAGGCTAGAAGTGTGCCAAGTACAAGCAAGGGCTGAAGGGAGCACTTCAGGTGGCAGTGAACCACCTTGATATTTGGGATTATACTGTTCTGGTGGACAAGTGCCTGATACTGGAGGATTCTCAAAGGAACCCAGCTGCAGAGAATCGCGAGAGGAACAAGAGGAAGCTGGCAGAAGCTGAGAGTTCTAGACAAGACCCTAGGAAGCGAGGGCCTTTCCCTGCCCCGATCGCTAACTGGGGAAGAAGACAAACTCAGTAGCCGCAGACCCCAGGAGCAAAGGGCAGCCCAGTCAGCCACGACAAGGAACCCCAAGAGCGGCGTTGCCCACATCGAGACCGCAATCGCCATCAGGAGGATCTAGGTCCCCCTGTCCGAAGTGTGGCAGGCAGCATGGAGGAGTCTACTTTGCGGGGCAGAATGTGTGCTTTCGATGCAGCAAGGCCGGATACATAGCGAGAACGTGCCCGACTGCACCACCTACACCGCAGCAAGTTGGCCGAGTTTTTACTCTTTCTGCTGAAGAGGTTCAGGATGCTGACGACATGATTCAGGGTAAGTGTGTTATGCAAGGTGAATCATTAGCTGTACTGTATGACTCTGGAGCTTTGCATTCATTTATTTCACATGCTAGAGTCGAGGGTCTAGGTCTAACCCCTACTTTACTGCCATATACTCTGAGAGTATCCACCCCTACCGTACCTCCAGTGGAGACTTGCTTAGTGTGTCTTAAGGTTCCTTTCCAATTACAGGGTAGAGCATTTACTGCAGACCTGATATGTCTTCCTCTGGTAGGGTTAGATATAATACTGGGTATGGATTGGCTACGCGCCAATCGTGTTGTACTGGATAGCGCTGCAAAGGTAGTTAGTGTTCTTCCTGTGGAACCGAAGGTAACTACTCAGCGAGTGAAAGCAATGTCTCTGTATTGCTATCTACTCGATGGCAAGGGATTTGTTCTGTTAGCCTCGTCAGATGTGAAGGCCTTGTTGCAGGTAGATCAGATTTGAGTGGTTTGTGAGTACCCGGATGTGTTTCCTGATGACTTCCCGGAGTTTCTGCCCGAGCGAGAAGTGGAATTCTCGATTGACCTTGTCCCAGGAGCGGCACCAGTGTCTATAGCGCCGTATCATATGTCGCCAGTGGAGTTGCAAGAGTTGAAGCGGCAACTAGAGGAACTGTTGGGGAAGCAGTTTATCCGCCCGAGCGCGTCACCTTGGGGAGCCCCAGTGCTGTTTGTAAATAAAAAGGATGGGTCTATACGGATGTGTGTAGATTACCGGCAACTGAACAAGGTGACCGTCAAGAATAAGTACCCGCTATCCAGGATTGATGACCTGATAGATCAGTTGAGGGGAGCGAAGGTGCTCTCCCGGATAGATTTGAGGTCTGGTTATCACAGATTCGTGTGAAGGGTGAGGATATTCCGAAGACAGCGTTCCGCTCACATTATGGCCACTATGAGTTCACGGTGATGGCTTTTGGGTTGACCAATGCCCCGGCCATATTCATGGACTATATGCATTGTATCTTCCGTGAGTACTTGGACCAGTGTGTTATTGTGTTCATCGATGACATCCTGGTGTACTCGAAGAGCGAGGTAGAACATGAAGGGCATCTGAGGACCGTGTTAGAGGTCTTGAGGAAAAAGAAGTTGTATGCGAAGTTTTCCAAGTGTGAATTCTGGGCAAGAGAAGTGTAGTTCCTAGGCCACGTTGTATCAGAACAAGGAGTGCCAGTAGACCCAGGGAAAGTGGAAGCGGTTCAGCAATGGGGGACGCCCACTACTATCACGGAGGTACGGATTTTTCTAGCCTTTGCGGGGTACTACAGGAGGTTCATTAAGGGATTCTCGCAGATTGCACTGCCGTTGACCAAGCTGACTAGGAAGAACGCACCATTTGTGTGGGTGCCGGAATGTAAGCAGAGTTTCTGTACCCTGAAGGAGAAGTTGACGACTGCTCCAGTACTGATTTTACTTGACCCCCAAGCCCCCTACGAGGTGTACTGCGATGCCTCCCGCATAAGATTGGGATGCGTGCTCATGCAAAACCGTCAGGTGGTGGCATTTGCTTCTAGGCAACTGAGGACGCATGAAGCAAACTATCCGACGCATGATCTAGAGCTTGCAGCTGTGGTTTTTGCACTTAAGATCTGGAGACATCATCTATACGGAGTACGCTTCGAGGTATTCTCGGACCATAAAAGCCTCAAATACTTGTTTGATCAGAAGGAGCTGAACATGAGGTAGCGTTGCTGGATGGAATTCCTGAAGGATTATGCTTTTGGGTTGAACTACCATCCAGGGAAAGCGAATGTGGTAGATGATGCCTTGAGCCAGAAGTCGCTGCATGCGGCTTGGTTGATGATAAAGGAACAGGAGCTGATCGAGAATTTTTGAGATCTCGACTTGGGGTTTACCCGCCGGCCAACTAGCATTCGATTTTGGAAGATTCAGGTTACTAGTGAGTTCCGGATCAGGATCGCGGAAGCACAACGAAACTGTACTGATGATGCCTGGCTGGATTTAGTGAAGACAGTGCAAGCGGGGAATATGAAAGAAGCCACTTTTGGACCGGATGGCCTCTTGCGGTTTGATGAGCGCCTCTGTGTACCGAATGAAGGAGGGCTACGTGCTGATATCCTTCGAGAGGATCATAGAAGTCATTTCACCATCCACCCAGGAATAACTAAGATGTACCAGGATTTGAAGCAGATGTTCTGGTGGCCAGGAATGAATCGAGATGTAGGAGACTGGGTAGAGAGATATGTGACATGTCAGAAGGTGAAAATTGAACATCAGAAGCCATACGGACTACTTACTCCCCCAGAGATACCTGAATGGAAGTGGGAGGGCATAACAATGGATTTCGTATCTGGATTTCCCCGGACGACTAAGGGAGTAGATGCTATTTGGGTAATTGTGGACCGCCTGACCAAGTCCACACATTTCCTTCTGATGCGAGTGAACTATCCCTTGGACAAGCTGGTGAGGATTTACATCAAGGAGATAGTGAAGCTACATGGGATTCCATCATCGATTATCTCTGACAGAGACCCCCGATTTACTTCACGGTTTTGGACAGCATTTCAAAAAGCTTACGGGACGAAGCTATGCCGAAAATGCCAATCTTCACTGTCATGGCATGAAGGAGCCAAGTTCTGGAATTGTACTATTGATGAGATCCGAGAGGCCGAAGAATGGGTCAAGACAATTCAAGCGAGGATCCAGGCGGCACAGGACCGTCAGAAGAGCTACGCAGATGTTAGGAGGAAGCCCTTGGAATTTCAAGAGGGGGAACATGTGTTTTCGCAGATTCATAGGGCCGTTTCAGATTCTGGAGCGCATTGGACCGGTTGCTTATCGAGTAGCTCTTCCACCGCATTTGGCTTATGTCCATAACGTGTTACATGTCTCCCAGCTGAGAAAGTACCACGCGTTGTAACACCCTATCTAACTGCATACCCTCGAGTAGTACGCAATGCTCACTAGGTTGTTAATCATTTGGTGGGATTACTTGTAGTCCCTTATTATCTTTTGAAAATACAAGAGTAAGGAAAATATGGACCATTTTAAAACTTTTCTATTTGTTACTTTATTTGCAAAGTATGAGCCACGCGTGA
>QANU01089694.1:0-13913 GCA_003254905.1 Nissolia schottii
AAGAATGTTTGGGAGAATAAATCATTTTTCATTTTTATTATATGTGTGGGTCAACCTTAATTATTATATCTTTTAGTAATTGTTTTAAAATCTCAACGGTTAGATTAAAAGATTATATCATATAAATTATGTTTACAAAATTTTATGATAATATAATATATCATATAAATGTTTTAAAAATTGACGTAATACTTATATGCTAACAGTCCGTTACCAAAAAAGAAAGAAAAAAAAAATGCTAATAGCTGACCTTTACATTGGCTTCCGATCTCAACTCGACTATTTGAACTTTATTTATTTATTTATTTGACGTGCTTTATTTGAACTTTGTCTAAGACATATAAAAATAAAATCTCAGAATAACAAATATATAAAAATAAAATCTCTAAAATTGAACTTTCCAACGAATACCGGTTCAGGATCCCCTCTATTGGAGACAAAAAAGACAATGCAACTCTGTAAAGGGAATCAAAGAGCTTCAACATGCAAATGGCTTTAATAATACCCTTATCGTTACTAGGTGAGAAACAAGGGGAACCAATACGAGGTAGGTGCCTCTAGCAGGAGGCGACATTTTTTTTTTTTGGGTTGCAAAACATGGCTTACTCTGACACAGAGAAATTCACGATGGTATTCACCGGTGGTAATTGAAACAATTCTCAAATTTAAGGAGCATCTATGGATGTTCCATTAAAAATAATCCATTTTCAAAGCGGGACAGGGACAGCTGGATAGGCTGAGAAATGCTCCAAGCAGCCAGAGTATTTGTGATCTTTTCTGTGGGCCATCTCACATTTTATAATTTCACTTCTTCGCGCGGGGAAGAGTAATATTATTTAAAAAAATTTAGATATTCGATCCTTATACTCACAAAAAATACGATGAGCACTAAAGAAGAAAATATGGGGGAGAAAAACAATGAATTTCATACTTTTGTGATCATGAGTAGTTGATATCTCAAATTTTAAAGTATACAAATAACATTTGTATTTGTCTTTGTCTTTAAGTTGTTATGTTGCATGATTGTGAGTTTTGGACCGCAGCTCTGCATCAATTGCCTCTTCTACATGAGCATTTATTATTCGGTGCATGGAGTTAAAACTTATAATGTTTTTTTTAAGTAGATGGGCAAAAATCAAAGCAAAAATAACAACTATTTCGGTGGCTTTTGGTTTCACTTTTCGCAATAAATATAACTTAGGGTTTTTGATGGTTTTGTGTGGCTTAGAGAAGGGGATTGAATCTAAGCAGATACTTTTTAAAAAATCAAACTCTTTTAAGAAAAGTTATCTCCTAAATTTTGGGAGATATCTCCTTATATTCTGGGAGACAAATTTTCTAAAAATATTCTTTTTCTTAAACGAAAAACAAAATTTCTTTTGGAAGAAGGAAAGTGTAAACAGTGAAGGGAAAGAGGCAATCACACCCAGAATTTATACTGTTTCAATTCCTAAGAGTTAGAAATCTATGTCCAGTTCTTCAAACACTCAAATAACTTTTCTTTCAAAAACTTTCCAATACAAACACCAATTTCAAAACTAAACTCTTAAAGGATCCTCACAAATATTCAAAAACTCTCAAGAACAAATATAGGTTTTATCAATGTAAGATTATTTCATAATGTCATAAAGATATGGTCCATGTAACTTATAGTGATATTAACTCTAATTAAAGGGAATCAAGATGATGGCAATTGATTCTATAAGATATGATAGAGTTAGTGCGGGGTATTTTAGTAAAACCGACCCTCCCCTCTCCCTTATAATTAATATGGCCTTATTCAAAGAAAAAGACAAGGGTTTAAGGATTCCAAAGAATCCAGAAAATATTAGGGTTTGAGGTCTGCCAAAGAAGATGTTCTTCCATCAGAAGGGGTTGAAAGGATCAAAGGAAGAGTGGGGAAAAGAATTTAACAATTCCATCCAATCACAATATGTATCCGGGTATGTGCCTCTCGTTTTTAATCTTATATACACTGCGATAATCATAAATTTCAAGATCGTTGTTTCCATGAATTGATCGAGCAAGGTTGTGGAATTTATGATTATCCTATAATGATGTTATTTATTATTTATTTGTTTATTTAATTTTTCCCAAATATTATGAACCCAAAATTTGAAATTTTGGGAATTGGGAATTTATGAACATCATTCCTTTTCAATCAAACTCCCCTTCACGGATTCAGGTATTTGAGGATATAATGCTTTCTTTGTTAATGTTTCATATGCGGACTATTGTTCATAATGCTTCACATGTGTATGCCTATTGCAAGGGGATGGCTGTGCATGCTGTTAGGTCAAGGCACGGTTTTGTTTTTTGTTTTGGAATGGGCCAATTGTTTGGTCATAAAAGTATGGGCCAAGATTGCTTCTGCAGATTTTTGTCAACACATTTTTTGTGCTTGTGTAAATGGGCCTAACCGTTTCTGAATATTTTGTTGGTTCCTTTTGTTTTTGGTCAAAACTGAAGTTGTTTTATTTTGGGCTGTTTGTGGCTTGGGCCACTAACTTTGCCAAAACGGGATGGGCCTTTTGTTTTGCTGATGGGCCATCTTGCTTCAGAAACTTTTTTGTTTTGTTAAAATGGGCAAACAAAGGATCATGGCTTTCTTGTTTTGATGTTAAATCAAATGTTTTTTGCCTATGTTATTGTTGTGCTGAATGGGCCCGTTTTAATTTGTGAAATTCAAATAAAATTTAGGATGGGCTAATAAAAGTTTTTGGGCTAATAATTAATATTTTAGCTAGTACGGAAATTAACTGTAACAAGTTAATGATTAATAAATTTATTTTGTGATTATTCACAATTAAATAAAGTAACCATTAATTATTATGCTAGAAAATTGTCCAAAGGTGAACCATTGTTTATAATTAATGATATTATGGTGACATATTAACATAACTGTAAGAGGTCAATATTTAATAAATTTATCTTGTGATTATTCACAATTAAATAAAGGAATCATTAATTATTATGCTAGAAGGTTGCCCAATGGTGAACCATTGCTTATAATTAATGACATTATAGTGACATATTGACATAACTGTAAGAGGTCAATATTTAGTAAATTTATTTTGTGATTATTCACAATTAAATAAAGGAATCATTAATTATTATGCTAGGAGGTTGCCCAAACGTGAACCATTGCTTATAATTAATAATATTATGGTGACATATTGACATACTTGTTGAACGTGCTTGTATATCCAAAGGTAACATGCATGTTGGCTTGAGTGTGGTTGATAATTATTATATTTTGAATTTATGGATTTAAGTATTACCCAAAGGTGAACTTAGATACATAATTGAAAGTTATTGTTTGAATTCATTAAAGTTACTCAAAGCTTTAATGTATGAGCTTGTATAAAATCTTGCAGTTTCCGTGAACGTGTATGGTGCAGTCAATAGTATTTTCAAGTTCAATGGGTTGAATTATGATGAGCGGTCTAAACAAATCCACTTCCATTTGGGCGTTATGGATTTAGACCTCGCATTAATAATGGATAAAACTGCAGCCATTACTGAGACTAGTTTAGAAGAGGATAAAAACCTCTATCATGCTTGGGACAAGTCTAACCGGTTGAGTGTAAGCTTGATGAGAATAACATTGACTGATAATGTTAAACCATCCATGCTTAAGACATAAGATGCTAAGGCATTCATGGCAAAGATTAAGGAATACTCTTAATCGGACATTACTGACAAGTCCATTGTGAGTAGCTTGATGAATGAGTTGGCGAACAAGAAATTTGATTGGTCACAACCCATTCATGATCATGTGACTGGAATGGAACATTTATCAGCAAAACTGAAATCAATGGGCATGGATGTGAGTAAGTCCTTTCTACTACAGTTCATAATGAACTTACTTCCTCCTGTGTTTGGCCAATTCTAGGTGAATTACAACACCATTAAGAAAAAAATGGAATTTCAGGAAATAAAGGTCATGTTGGTTGAAGAGGAAGGGAGGTTAAAGAAGATGAAGGATCACTCTCTCCATCCCATATTTCATGATAGAGCTGATAGCAGCAAGTCTAAGCCAGGTAGTAAGTGCAACAACTCATGTGTCGCATGTTATGCAGGGATTTCTTTCGATTCAGCCCATAAGAGGAACTAAAAACCTCTATCATGCTTGGGAAGTGGGTTGATGTTAATTTTATTGAATCCATGTTTCATGTTAAACACAATACTGGTAGTAAGTGTGTTGCACGTAATAGGAATTCTGCTCTCTTATGACATCAAAGGTTAGGTCACATTTCCCAAGAAAGGATGTTGAGGTTAGTGAAAAGTGAAATCTTACCTCAATTGGATTTTGATGACTGGGATATATGTGTGGATTGTACTAAAGGCAAGCAAACCAAGCATATATCGAAAGGTCTGCCACGAGAAGCAGTCAACTCCTTGAGTTGATACACACTGACATATGTGGTCCCTTTGACACTCCATCTTGGGGTGGTGAAAGGTATTTCATCACTTTTATTGATGACTTCTCACGTTATTGTTATTTGTATTTACTACATGAAAAGTCTTAATTAGTGGACGTCCTTGAGACATCCATTAATGAGGTGAAAAGGTAGTTGGATAGACAAGTAAAGGTTGTGAGGTCTGATAGAGGTGGTGAATATTATGGGAAGTTCAATGAAAGAGGACAATGTCCTAATCCATTTGCAAATTTTCTCAAAAGTCGGGGCATAAGTGCACAGTACACAATGCCTGGTACACCACAGCAAAATGGTGTAGCTGAAAGGCGGAATCGTACTCTTATGGAAATGGTTAGGAGCATGATAAATCATAGTAATGTATACCTCCATCGTTGTGGATATCTGCATTAAGATCCGCTGCGTATCTGCTTAACATGGTTCCTAGTAAGGCAGGTCCTAAGATTCCTTATGAACTGTGGACAGGAAGGAAACCCAGTTTGAGGCACCTTCATATTTGGGGTTGCCCGGCAGAAGTAAGGGTATATAATCCACACTAAAGGAAGCTTGATGCAAGAACCTTCAGTGGTTATTTCATCGGCTATCCTGAAAAGTCAGAGGGGTACATATTTTATTGCCCTAATCATAGTACGAGAATAGTTGAGTCTGGTAATGGTAGGTTCCTTGAAAATGGTCAGTTCAGTGGAAGTGAAGAATCACGAAAGGTGGATATTCAAAGAGAACCGTGTAGAAATCCCTAAACCTAGTGTTTCTCCTCAAGTTGTTGTACCTTTTGTTGTATCCCTTATGATTCTGTGGTTGGGAGCTTGATGTACGCTCAAACATGCACTCGACCAGATATAAGTTTTGTTGTTGGAATGTTGAGCCGGTATCAAAGTTCCCAAAATAGACCATTGGAAAGTTGCAAAGAAGGTCCTTAGGTACTTGCAAAGCACCAAGGATTACATGTTCACATACAGAAAATCAAATAGCCTTAAAGTAGTTGGCTACTCAGATTCAAACTAAGCAGGGTGTATAGACTTCAAGAAATCCACATTTGGTTATGTCCTTCTACTAGCTGGAGGGGCTGTTTCATGGAAAAGTGGGAAAAAGTCTATCATCGCTACTTCTACTATGGAAGCTGAATTTGTGGCATGCTTTGAGGCCACAGTTCATGCATTATGGTTGCGGAATTTTGTCTTGGGGCTTAGTGTTGTCGACACCATAGCTAGGCCGCTAAGAATTTATTGTGACAATTCCGCAGTTGTCTTCTTCTTGAAGAATGACAAGTATTCCAAGGGTGTAAAACACATGAATTTAAAGTACTTGTCAGTTAAGGAAGAAGTGCAGAAATAAAAAGTGTCAATTGAGCATATTGGTATAGGATCAATGATAGCAGATCCGCTAACCAAAGGGTTGCCGCCCAAAATGTTTTCTAGTCATGTTAAAGGTATGGGCATTATTGATAAGTCCTTATTAGCTTGATATGTATACATATGTGTGGATCTTGCTCGTATTATTATGACACTTATGAATTCAATTAAAGTTATGTTTCTGCCTTATTTATTTGTTATTCACATCATATTATGTACATGTATTGTTCTGTGAAATAACATGTTATGGACATTAAAGTCAAAGGTCATAATATGCCTGGATTAAAGTTATTTGGGTTGAGTTGCTTGTGATACATGGAAGGAAACATGTCGTTTTAATTGACATTGACCACCATGATTCAACCAGCTCAATTTAATGAAAGAAGATGACTTGAGTTCTCCAATGTAAAGTGCGCGCTTATAGTTATTGGATCTTCAAGTCGTCACATGGACCAAGTGAGAGATTGTAAGATTATTTCATAATCTCATAAAGATATGGTCCATGTAACTTATAGTGATACTAACTTTAATTAAAGGGAATCAAGATGATGGCAATTGATTCTATAAGATATGATAGAGTTAGTGGGGGGTATTTTAGTAAAACCGACCCTCCCCTCTCCCTTATAATTAAGATGACCTTACTCAAAGAAAAAGACAAGGGTTTAAGGATTCCAAAGAATCCGGAAAGCATTAGGGTTTGAGGTCTGCCAAAGAAAACGCTCTTCTCACCATTAGAAGGGGTTGAAAGGATCAAAGGAAGAGAGAGGAAAAGAATTTATCAATTCCATCAAATCACGATATGGATCCGAGTATGTGCCTCTCGTTTTTAATCTTATATACACTGTGATAATCATAAATTTCAAGATCGTTGTTTCCATGAATTGATCAATTGAAAAATCACAACTTACATTTCTCACACAGAAAAACTCTACCTCTCTCAAAGATTAACAAACCAAGCTTCTATCACAAAGAAATATATTTGAACAGGAGATTATATAGGAGATATCAGAGTGGTAAGACTTGAGAGGAGAAAAAGAATAAAATAATGGCTTTCTTTGCTCTTTGATAGGTCACATCGCTCCCTTTTTATAATCTAAAATATTGTGACCGTTGTAGTTTGAATTTCAGAATGTTTGCAGGCATCTGCGAGTTGTCCACTCTTTATTGGTTTGTACCAGTCCTTTTGTACTGGGAAAAATCATTTTATCCGTTGTGCAATTTTCTTTGTACCTTTTCTCTCTCTTTCTTTCTACTGACACTCCCTTTTTTTTTCTACTGCGGGGACAGTTGAGGCAGGCGCAGTATGTCAGTCTTTCACAATTTATTTCCCTCCTGCTTCACGTTTCCTTCTCTAATATATTTCCCTTTCTTTTCTTTTTGTCAACAGCCAATATATTAATATTTTCTCATGTAATTTGCCTTTAAAGAAAATCCTGAGCATATGCTACTGATCTTTCATTTCAGCATCAGAGGCATATACATATATATATATATATATATATATATATATATATATATATATATATTCTTCTTTTTCACGGTTCCTTTCTTCCCTTTTTCAATATTATTTTCCTTTTCATTTCTCATCAAGTCAGCCTTTTTTTTTAATTTATTTCCAAAGGCTGATGGCTTCCTTCATTGTGTTTCCATCTTGATTTATTTCTTTCCTTTCTTTATAGTGTCAGAAGCCAAAATATATACGTATATATATTTCTTCTTTCCATCCTTTCTCTTCCTTGTCTTTTCTCCTTTTCTAAAATTCTAACGCCTTTTGTCTTGCTGCAACACATTTCCATCTTATTTTATTGTTTCCTTTTGCACCAAAAATTCAGCTTTGTCATATCTCTTCCTTCAGTATTTAATGTATTCACTGCTACACGTTATCAACTCTCTCTATCCCTTTTCTTCTTTCTTTTCAAATGTCAGCAGCACATATATAAATATTTTCTCATGTACTTTGCTGTTTTGCCACATCACATCCTCTTTTTATTATTTTCATCCTTTGAGGAAAAAGTTCCTCTCCTTTATGTGACTAGCTGAATCCTTTTCTTTTCTTTTCATTGCGTCAGAGGCATATATTTATGTGTGTGTGTGTGTGTATATATATATATATATTTCTTTTTTTTTTGCTATGCTTCTTTCTCTTCGGCATTTCTTCATTCTCTTTCAGCATTTATCTGGGCAACACTAAGGGAAACATATATTTCTCTTTCTTCCAATTCCGTTAATTGTGCTGATACCTTTTTTTTCCTTCTTGTCAGCGTCAGGGGGTTCTTCCCTATGCCGCCATGCTTTTGTCACATCACTTTTGCTTTTTGACTTCTTCTCTTAAATAATAAATTCCCTTCCCTTTTCTTTTTCTTTGCTCGAATGAGAAAAATCAGATGACTTCTTCTCTCAAATTTTGTTGGGCCAATCTATTGGGTTGCTTCAGTTTTGCCTTTCTTTAACACGGGTTTGGCCTTATAAATTTGAGCTTCATGGACTCCTTGTTGGACCATAAAATATGGGCTTTAGCTGCCTCTTATTTTTGTCCACTTGTATCAATCACCAAGCTTGGACTGAGTTAGTTTCTAAAAAAATTCTGGATCTAAAATAATGTTAATCCTGAAACACTAACACACACATTAAAAGGTTCATATCATGTTTGCCATCATATTTTAATTTTACAAATTGAATCAACAGTTTTCAATATGTGTTGATTCAAAAAAGAGAGATCTATAAAAAGGAGAAGAAGAAGGTCTCAAATCTCCATGATATCTAGACATTGACAAAATCGAGCAGCGAAAAATTGTGAAAAGTCTAGCAACCCATATCCTCGAGTTCTCCGCAACAATATTGTAACATCCCGCTTTTCCCTTAGTAAATATTTCTAAATAGGGGAACAAGCTCTCACACGAGCTTGTGGGTTAAAAGTGTCTGTAGAAAAAATTCTGCTCAGTTTCGTAAAATTCTGCAGACACTAAAACGGATCCTTTTTGTCCTCCAAGTGCAACGGTGTATCTAAGGTATCTGTAAAATATAAGGTCGCGGAAGAAAGTTCACAAATACCTTAGATTAACTCAAATCTTATACAAGAAAAATTAGTAGATCACAAGGATGTGATTGGAATATTTTTCAAACAACTGTACGCGAAGTACTGGGACAGCTAACGACCAAACACGATCAAACTTGATTAGCAATTGGTGACAAAATTATGACCACAAATTCAGCCAAGAGAGCATGAAATATGTGGCCACAAACTCACCATGTGTGAGTCAAACTTTCAAAGCTTATCCATAAGCATGATTAGTCACCATCGCTTATGTCATGGCTTATGTCATTAGGGGTAAAATGGTAATTTTGCCCAAGGGGCATTTTGGACAGAAAATTTCGTGCTCCTTGCCTATAAATACCCCAAGGATTCATTCAAAGTGAAGACATAGGAAAGCTAAGTGAAACTCTGCTGGTTTACACATTCCACCGTTACTCCGCCAAACTACAGATACACTAGTTTATGCTTAATCTAAACCTTAACTCTCCATAATATTCTCTCTAGAAATCATTCCTTACTTCCTTAAGAAAAACCTTTCATCCATAACCTTAAAGAATTCTCCCGGTAGCAAGAAGAACAAGTTACCAGATTCTCGGAGTTTCTGCAAGCTTGCAACAAATCTAGTCTCCAGGTGGGTAAACCGACTTATCCACTGTCTATGTGATTTTTGCTAGATGATATATGATGTTAGGATGCCTTTTATGTGACTTTGAGTTATATATATGTGGTTGATGATTGTCTGGATCTGTTGGTGCTATCTATGACTCTGTCAGAAGTTAGGAAAGCTTAAGTTGAAAATAGGGCTATGACATGATTTTGTAAGGAACTGTATGCTGAGATTTTTATCATAAAAAACTAATATTATTTTTGGATTCTACACGAAAAATTGAGTGGGGATGTCAAGTTTTATGATTTTTGAAGTCGCCGATGAATTTCTCAGCAAACAGGCAGAAACGGGGTTTTTAGGAAATAAGGGCAAAACGGAAATTTTGTGTTTTGGACTGAAAAGCTGGGTTGGTTTTCAGAAAATATGGGTTTAAAACTATCAAAAACTTTAAGAGCAAGTCTTGAGCCATCGGGTTTTTGAGAACTAAAATTCCAAAGAAAATAGAGCGTTTACGGGGGTAAAATAGCAGTTTTGGGCAAAAGGGCAAAATAGTAATTTCGTGAAGCTGGGGTTGAAATCTGAATTTCTAAGCATGAAAAATGATCTTAGGGCTATCAAAAACCTTGGGGTAAGGTCTTGGACCTTTCCGGTTTCTGATAACTAAATACTGACAGAAAACAAAAATATTGAGAAAAGCACTGATACACCGTAGTTTCAAGCTACGTTCATGAGTATGTTTTATGTGAAGTGTTTTATGACAAATTAAACTAGCCTAATCTATGCTTTAATGATCTATGCATGCCTATGTTGTTATGAGGAAATAATCTATGTTATGTGATTATGTTTTATGTGAATATGTTGTTTATGGAACAAATGCTTGGATATGCTATGTTAGGTTTTAGTAAGTGAAAGTATGTTTCCTATGCTTATGAGAACATGATAATGAATGAATGATATATGATTATATATGTGAATGTTTTATGAGATGTAGAATAATGTTTAGATAGTCAGAGCATTTGACCATAGAAGAGTCGAGGTACTAAGATGCCAGGCCACAGTAGAGTCTAAGTGTACTAGGGGTTCCCGGCCACAGAAGAGTCAGGGATACCTTAGAGATGAGCCGAGTCCGAGGAGTTCTCCCGACCACAGTAGAGCCGGAGAGTCCCTTAGCCACAGCAGAGTCCGGGGAGGTCCAGCCACAACAAAGTTTGGAACGCTCTGAGGACGAGGCAAGTCTCACAAAGTTTATTAGGGTCCGACCACAGTAGAGTTCGAGAGTCCCTGGACCACAAAAGAGTCCGAGGAGTTTCAGCCACAGCAGAGTTTGAAACGCTCGAAAGACAAGGCATGGTCCTCCTAACCNGACCACAGAAGAGTCCGGGGAGTTTCAGCCACAGCAGAGTTTGAAACGCTCGAAAGACAAGGCATGGTCCTCCTAACCACAGTAGAGTTGGGATGATCATGACGAGGTACGGATTAGGGCCCCCGTCCACAGAAGAGTTTGGGAACTACTCCTATCCTTCATGCATAAGAAGGAACGATATATACATACATACATACATATATATATATATATATATATGGAACGAAGACGAATGAGGCATATGAAAAATGAATGATGTATGTATGAACAGCAACTTGTTCCCTAAGAGTGAGAATAGAGAACAGACGACATAGATAAGGAAAGATTAGGTTCCCTCAGTCACCTAGTAATGTAGGTAGCTTTTCAGGACTAGGTTGAATGTTAATAACTAGTAGCGATGTAGTATAACTGTGACATCTAGAGATCCCTGAGCGGCGGAGTCATAATTGAGAATGAAATGAATTACGATGACTAGGTAAGCACGACAAGGACGCCAGCACGATACGTGGAGAAGCAGGCTTAAAGAAGATGAACGGAGGAATAGGATAGCAAGGGCTTGATTAAAGAAGTTACGATCAACCCCTAGGTAGTATGCTTTATGTTTTGCACTACTATGAGAAAGTACATGTATGTATTAACTATGATACTACCTATGTAAATGATGGTGAATTTTATGCTATGGACCACTTGTCTGCTTATTGTTTGACGTTGTTATGTTGGAAAAGTTATCTGTTAAGTATAAAGCTTTAACGCTTGCATTATAAATTCTATCTGACGCGAGGCTCATATTTTATACCGTGTGTGTGTGTGTATATATATATATATATATATATATATATATATATATATATATATAACGAAAAAGTTTCAAAATGGTTCATATTTTCAAGTATAAGATAATTGTGAACCTTAAAGTAGGAGCTAAAAGTAACCCTCCAACCAAAACAGATAACAACCTAGTGAGTATTGTTTGCGATGTATACGTAAGCAGCTAGCTAGGGTGTTTCAAATACCAATAGATTGTGAAAGGTCTAGCAGAAAAAAAATTGCAATGTTGATTTAAAAAATTGCAACTGTGAAAGAAACCTCAACAACAACCCAACAACAAAAATTGTCATAACAAAAAAGAGAAGAAGACAGATTTGAGTAGAAGAAAAAAGAGAAAATCTGGATCTCAAAAAATAAGAGAGGAATATAGATCTATGTCTTATTTTGCTACAAGAGAGATTTGGGTAAAAGAAAAAAAAAAAAAAATCTAGATCTAAAACAACAAGAGAGGAAGACAGATTTAAGTTTTATTTTGTTACCTAGTCCTTTAAATTTTTCAAGTTCTTACATTCTAGCCTGGACCAAAATGGTTTTGGCAATTACCTGGACCATGTTAGAATTGGCCTTGAAAGAATATATCTGTATATAACTACTTTTTGCCTTTTTGTATTTGTTTTTCTTTTAATGTTAGGCTCAAATAAATCCATATCGTAGCAAAGGTTGGACCTAGTTTTACTTTTCAAGATACATCTGATAAATGGGCCTTATCGGCTAAAATGGATTGAGAAATTCAAGCGGTTATGGTGTGGGTACATTTCAGTCTTCGTATTTTTTATTTGTTGGTTTTAGTCTTGAACATTCGTGCCTTGTTTTGGTGCACTGACTGACTAACAATAAGTAGTTATATTTATATATAGAGAGTGTATTAGTTTTCTGACCTTGATGGCTGGTGGGGTCAGCGACAGTGCCTTGAGTGTTCGTATGGGTCATCTCTGTTTTTATTTTTGCTTCTCTTATATTGTGGTCTTTTTTTTTTCTTGGCTGGTTCCTTTGTACTTTTGCTCACCTCGTTTTCGGATTAGTTTGAGCTTCATTCATCAAAAAAATTAAAAACTTAGTTGAGTTGCTCTTATGTAACGCAAAAAACAGCCTTCTCAATGCGCAATGCCTTCTCAATGCGCAATAAGAAAATAAATCAAGATGTGGAGAACCTATGTTTTAGCATTTCATCAATATTTATTAAGGTGTTCGGTGCTGCCCTGTTTTATAAAATGTGTTTTTGTTGCCTAAATTATGTTTTAAAGTTGATTTTGAGATTTAGAATGCTATATGTTATTTTGGACTTGATGTTTGAAGAATTGGACTTTCTTGTTGCTTATTTAAACACTAAAAAACTATTTTAGATGTTGTCTAAGTTTTCAAAAAATCAATTTGAGTTTGTTTAAGTTTCTAAAAGTGTTTTTTCAAGTTTCTTTTCCAAGCATTGCATAATTGCTTCAACTTTACTTGGGTCAACTAAAATTTTTCCTTGTGACACAATATGTCCAGAACTCACACTTACATAACTTGAGAAGAGCTCCGCTTCTTTCAACATGTTTAGGACAGCTCTAAGGTGTTCAACACGCTCTCCCTCAATCTTCGTACAGATGAGCATATTGTCTATAAAAACTACCACAAACTTATTTATTCAACTCTGATTGCTTTAGTTTTTTTTTTTTTTTTTTTCTGTTCACAAAGCTCAAATTCGAGATTTTACAAATGGAGAACAAATATAGTTAGCATAATTTTTTAGTAATGATATATGTTTAGGTTAATTGTGAATCATATCCATGATAATATAAGTATATCATAATTTGTTTTGGCCAAAGGATGAGAGAGAAGTTATTGGGTTGAACCTCTTATAAAATAGAATAAAGATGCGAGATGTTTAATTTTAAATTGAATTTTCTTACAATCATAACAATTTTTTCATTGCTAATACATCTTTAATTTTCGTGTTTACAACAATTAATTAGGCAGGAGAGATGTGAGGAGCATGATGAATCTTTTTAAATGGTTTATGTGGAACTAGGTTTCCCTAGTTGTTCCAATTGTTTAACACAATATGTTTTGATGATGACAAATACAATATGTTCTAATTGTCTATACTTATTGTATATGTTTATATTTGTGGAACTAGGTTTTCCTAGTTGTTCTATATCTTGATGATGACAAATAGAACAAACAAATAGATAATGACAATTAGAATGCAAAATGATGTCATATGCAAAAAAGAATACATTTGATTTTATATGCTAAAAGGAATACATTTGATGTTGTATGCTAAATAGAATACATTTGATGTTGTGTG
>QANU01089712.1:17321-37577 GCA_003254905.1 Nissolia schottii
AAGTTCTTTTCAATCCAAAACTCAGAAAAGCATTGAGCCATAACTTTCATATCTTTGAGTGCTTTCTATTCAGGATTATCCTTCCCTGAGTTTAGGATTGTTACAAAGCCATTGTATTAAATCTTCTTCAAAAACAATTGGTTGTTGTAAACACCGTGGTTTTTGGTGTGTATTCTGATCATCACCGTAGAGTTCGGTGAAGGCATTGTGTAACCAGGAGAACGGTTGTGTTCTCTTGTAGTTGTCGGTGTAAGTGCCTCGGTTGTGAGGTTGTACACAACACAAGATTACATAGTGGAAAAACCCTGCCTTAGAAACAGGGGACTGGACGTAGCCTTCGGTTGTGAAGGTGAACCAGGATAAATTCTCTGGTGTGATCTTTCTTATCCTTACACTTTTACATTCAGCAATTTACAATTTTCGCTGCATTTAACATTATCAATTATTTGGTTAATTACTGGGTCTTGTTCAAAATTTGGGGATTAGGGTTTCATACATCTCAAAGAATCAAAATCCGAGAAAAACAAGAAAAACCTAATTCACCCCCTCTTAGGTTGCTATCTGTAGTTACAGTCTCTAGGAGAGTATCCGTGCGGTAATTACGCATACGAGTGTGCATAAATAACCAGACATCCTTGGTCGGTGGAGAAATCATGGCTGTAAGCTGGATCCATAATCGAGTGGGGGTGAGAACTCTAGGTCCTCAGTGAGTCTCCATGGCGGTTAATGGTTCATTTACTCGAATATCCTCCAAGCCATTCAGGGGATTTCTAGGTGAGCATGCATACTACAAACCCTACTGATTATTATCTTTTACTAAACCCTGAACAACTTTATCTAAGTTAGCTAGGTGAATAGGGAACTAGTCTTTCTTACTAAGGCTACGTGCTTATAAAACTTACATTTTAATTATCATTGTACTAGTCGTCTCGGGTCGTTCCCTTGACGTTGCATATTACACAAACAAGTAACAAGATATAGTAGCTCATATACAAACATGCATTCCATCACATAATATATATAGTCATATAGTGCATGGGGGCATTGGGAATCTCTTACACGTACCGGTTGGCCGGGTTAGCGTCCTACTTCTTCGCTTTGGCGCGTACCGGCTGGCCGGGTTAGCGCATCTTTCCATAGGCATACCGGTTGAACAGGTTAGCTCTTTATCTCCTTACGCGTACCGGCTGGCCGGGTTAGCGCTTTCACCTCTACTTCCGCCTTTTTTCTATCCATCCTCTACCTTCCTTATGCCATTAACCTCTTCGGGCCAATCCACCCTGGGGCGACTGATTCGTTAACCAATCCAAACTTGTAAGGATGGCAAGGTAACACATCGGCCAATCCAACTTTGTGAACTGGTGAGGGGCTTGTCTATAAGACTTTGCTAAGAGAGGGCTTCCTAACATATAACTATATAAGTGTTCCCTAAGCTCCATTGTTATCTTTGTGCATAAGGTGATTGACCTCTAATTCTCTAGGGTTGCCCTAACACCTATACACAACCCATTCCTCATGATGCATGCTTTACTATACAAGAATGGACTATTATGTACCCCTTGGATCCCTTAGGATCACTAAAGTCTCAAGTCTGCCAGGTTTCATTTGAATACTTGGAGGGGCATTCGAATGAAATCCCTCGAAGTTCTTTCATTCGATTGGAATAGGCTTTCATTCGACTGAATTCCCTCGGCATTCTTTCATTCGAATACTAGGGGATTCATTCGATTGAAATCCTGAAAATTCGCCTTCATTCGACTGCAGTGGAATTCATTCGAAGGAAAGCTCATTTTGGCTTTCATTCGACTGAAATCCTTGTGTATTCGAATGAGTGCTGGAAAAATCGCCTCCCCGAGACTCCAGTTCTCAATTTCTACTGTTCCTACCAATTGGTACAATTATGCGTTTNTCCACTGTTCCTAGGGTTCCAATTGGTACAGTTATGCGTTTCATTTCTCAATGTTTCACAAAAGCCTGTTTACCCAGTATTCGCCCAAAATACTTCTTAACAATTCTACAGTCAGATACACAAATAAACACATATACAGTTAATAATTAATCCACATAGACAGTGGGCTTAGGATTAC
Source organism: Nissolia schottii (assembly GCA_003254905.1). Taxonomy (NCBI): domain Eukaryota; kingdom Viridiplantae; phylum Streptophyta; class Magnoliopsida; order Fabales; family Fabaceae; genus Nissolia; species Nissolia schottii. The sequence goes on from QANU01089712.1 coordinate 19,409, forward strand.
CCACCTCCGACGGAGATTCCGAATCGGTGGTCTTGAAGGGGAGATTTTCCTCTTCACGATGGCGCGCTCTGGCGATTTTTTAGAGACTCCGGCACGAACCCTAAATATGTCAGAACGAGGCGGGTGTTTGTGAAAACGTCGGAAAGTGAAAGGTAAATTTACAAAAGTTACGTGGTTATTTATAACCACACACAGCGAAACCTTTTTATTTCCTTTTTTCTTTTCTTTCTTTCCTCTTTTCCTTTTCTTTCTTTCTTCAGAGGCGTTGCCTCTGTTATTATTATTTTATTATTATTTATTTACTTAACTTCTCTCAGAGCTTCATCCCCCTGTCCAGCTCCATTTTTGCTTGATCGCGTTTTGTTCGAAAAGTCTCGCCTCCGGTTGCCTTAAAAATATTCCGGACATACCGTTGTGTCCCATTTATTTTTCCCTTCATTCCGGGACAATTTTCTCAGGGATCAGGGACCTCCTTGCCGAACCAAGAAAATCCCACGGGCCTTTTTCAGTATCTGAGAAATTTTTGGTTGAGTCGAAACTCGTCCAACTGCTACCGAAAATTATATAACAGCTAAACCTAATCCGGTTCCTTAAATTTCCCAGGTTTTCAGAGATTTAACCCTACTCCCCTCGCTTCCTTGGTGTTTCCCGGCCGTTTTCGGCAGTCAAACGGAAAGGTTCTCGGTTCATGGAAGCACGGGATGTTACACCTTGCACCAACCCATTTTTCATTCATCAACACACACAAAAAACTCACGTAGATCACCCAAGGGTGATTTAGGACTAGCTTCCCACATTCAAGATGGTTGGGTGTTGGACAGGAGAGTTCTTGAGAGAAAGTGTAACACCCCTAGCTTACTGCCTACGCTTAAGTCATACGCAATGCTTGCTAGGTTGTTGATCACTTGGTGGAAATACTTATAGTCCTTTATTACTCTTGAAAATACTAGGTTAAGGAAAATGTGGACCATTTTAAAACTTTTCTGCTTGTGAGCTATCCGTAAAGTATGAGCCGCATGTGAACAAGATATATGATACAAGCGATAGAGCCTGGGGCTTACGACTGTTAATCATTCCGAGTATAAGCATTTATATAAGCAAGTACATGGTCCATCACAGGTAAATTACAATAACCACAGAGTATAATAATGTACATATACATGTCATATTCATCGAAATACATAACAAAAAGTCCTTCTAGCATACAAGTACTGGTCTTCAGCTCCCGGCAGCCCGTACTCTGTCCTTTACTACTCCTCGTGTGGCTCCTCGTAGCCCTCGTCCGTCCTGGAAGCATAAGTGAGTGAGGGTGAGAACGTTCATCCTCAGTGGGGTACCTTAGCGTGGAGTTACTTCTTTGAATCACTTATGAACCAGACCGCTCAGGAGGTCTCTACATGTACATGTATACTACTTCCTACTGATTATTATCCGTTTCCTAGATCTTGAGCAGCTTTATCTATTTTACTAGGTGACAGGCGATCTAATCTTTCTTATCTAGGTTCTCGTGCTTGTTATTCTTACATTCGTACCTCGTAGCGTGTATACATATTCCGTCTTGAGCAGTCTCTTGACGGTACTCATAGCATATACATACTTCACATGCTTCTATATACATACATTTATACATTCATTCCTCACATAACTTATGCATGAGGGAATCTAGGGTTCTCTTATGCTTCTGGCTAACTTAGGAGCCAGGGTAGTTTCCTTCTTGTTATTCGTTATCTCTTTGTCATCTCGAGTCCTTCCACCCTTGTAACTGTGGCCGACTGGTTACAACCTACTTCTAACTCCCTATTGATGACGACTAGGCAGCGCTCTAACCTGGGTTGTTGCGAACCACCAATGCAACTAAGGTCATTATCGCCCATCAATAGAGATAACCATCCAACTGGTGGGATGGCGAGGGGTGCTCCTCTCAAGCCAATCCGAGCGTGGACTCATACATCATCATCATCATCATAATCATTAGGCGTGACATAACCCTCATCATCATTCATCTTTCTTTCCTTTCTTTTCGTTAACATCATTGACCAATCCATCTTGCTGGACTGGTGATGGGCTTGTCCATAGACATGCCAAGAGAGGGGCTTCCTATTATATAACTATGTACTGGTCTTAAGGTATACCGGACCCATGATGGGGCTTCCTATTATATAACTATGTACTGGTCTTAAGGTATACCGGACCCATGATGGCCGGAACCTTCTTAGAACATCTCTTGTTTCCTAGCGTTCAATTATGATCTTTACACATTATGTGATTAACCTCTAGTTCTCTAAGGTTGTACTAACACTTAAATGATAGTCCTGTCCTCATGATGCATGGTATCATAACCATACTACACTCAATGTTCCACATCCATCATACATATCAACATACATCAGTCAAATCAATGCTTGTTGGAACTATGTGCCCCAAGACAGTTTCCATAAACATCTGTTCCCTGGCTTAGGTTAGCTCGGCGACCTAGAGTTTCCTGGGTTGCTTGACATCCCCGGGAACGTCCAGTTCACTTCGTAACCCCTGTCCAGGTCTCCATGGGACATCTAGGTCTCAGACCGCTCAGCGTTCCTTTGAGTCCGCTCAACGATCCCTAGAACCATCAAAGCCACAAACCTTCATTTTAAAACCCTTTTCTAACGTCGTCTTCAGGCTGCTCAGCGGTCCCTGAAGCTTGCCCAATTTAGAAACATTTTCCAACCTAATTGCTAAGTCCCAGCCCTAGGCCGCTCAACGGCTAATAAGGCCGCTCAGGGCCCTGCGCAACTTGAGCATCGTCCTTTGTTTTCGTGCTTCCTTTTCCATCCTTTCCTATGCCCACTTCTTGAGGTTCTTCCACAAGTTCCAACAACCATATTACAACATACTCCAGGTCACAGGACCCTTCAGAATTACTCCTATATCCTAGCATAACAAGTCTAGCATATTACACCATAAAATCATACAAGCAAAAGAAATCATTGGGAAGCCACCAAGGAGGCGAGCAAGCTAAGGTTACCCACTTCCTTAGAGCCTTAGAGAAGGTTGGAAGATGGTTGGAAAGGTGAGGGTTCCCTGAGTGTTTAGCCTTCCGGACTAGTCTCCTGATTCCGGCAGCGTTTCGACAGGGTTTCTGGACAGAACGATTTTTGAGCAGAGATGAGAGAGAGATGAGAGAAGTGTGAAAATGAAGGAAAATGAGGGCCTATTTATAGAGAGGGAGGCCGTGGCTTTGGGCCAAGGATGGCCACATAATTTTAGCAAAAAGAAAAAGGAAAAAGAAATTAAATTATAAAAGATAAGGATTATGACTAAATCCTAGTCATCTTTGACTTTGACCCAAATCACTTGGTCCTTATTTAGAAAGAGAACACGTGAGAGAGAGAGAGGGCAGATTGACTTGGCCGTGGGGCCCACTTTGCAGTCCCATTTGATCGTGTTTTATCGTTCGCTGTCCGGGTCCGTCGCGTATGACCGTCCGAAAAATATTTCGCTTGTATTTCCGCTATCACATAGTCTTCCTAATGTGATTTTGATGCTAATCCATAGTATTTGTGACTCTCTCTATAAGGGTAGGGTTTCCAGAGACTCTGGGCACTCTGCTAAATTCTACTGACTAAACGAAACTGTTCTAGTGTCTGCAGAATCACCTGAAATTGAACCGAACTTCGTTCTACCAACATTCTAGGTTTTTCATCCAACTCTAGAGGCCAAGAGGAATCATTTGAGTGTCAGCAGAATTTGACGAAACCAAACAAAATAATTTCTACTAACTCCGACATGTTAACTCATACAGAGGGCTCTACAAATGTTTATCTTAGGGAATTTTCACTAGGAAAAGAGTGGGATGTTACAGAAAGCTTCTCAAGATTTGGGAAATTCAAGCTTAGCTAAGATTATGCATTGCTTAAATGATTTTGGTGAGTGATGATGAAGAAGATTGGCAAGCCTATGACTTTTAGTCTTGAATTTGAGCAAAGAGAGGAAGCAAATGGAAGAAGGAAATGGAAGGAAGGGAGCTGCTGATGGCTTCGATGGCTGAGGGAAATGGTGGAGAAAAATAGAAGGAAATAACTTAGTTGCCATGATGGTGAACAGTAGGAGGCATGGCTTGTGGTAAGGTGATTTGAAGGACGCAGGAGGGGTTGTTGGTGGGGGTATGCAGGATGTGATCACACGACTGACCGGGGAATTTTCTCCAAAATTTATCCCGTGTTCGGTCGTGTTTGGTCGTTAGCAGTTTCCGTGCTTCGCGTATGGTTGTCCGAAAAATATTCTAGACGCAACATCGTGATCTACTAATTTTCCTGATTAGTAGTTTAAGTCCGGTTGAGGTATTCGAAAATTTATTTTCTTGTTGGTGTATTTTATGGACACTTTAAGCGCCCGAAAAATTCCCAATTGGACCAAAAATCTCCCAGACACTCAGGAAAATTCCCGAGATCACGAAACCCTCGTTTTAACTGAGATTCTTACGAGCTAAAGGTGACGATTAAATTTTCTCGCCTTCATGATCGACTTTTAAGCGAAATATTCGTACGGGGAAAAATCGGGATGTTACAACATGACCTTAGGGTTCTCTCTTTTGCAAAGACTTAGCGAATTAGTAATCCTTGTGGAGCCTTAAAGACATATCGGTGAAGTAAATGGTCATTCATTTCGCAAAGCAATATGTCCTTAGAAACTTTTATAGGGTTTTGACACTAAGAGTTTTATAAGAGTTATCTTGAAGTGATTGATTGTGATTGGATATGTTTACGGATGATTATGTGAGGAATGATTGATGTATGATCTATACAGTATTTAGACATAAGTCAAGGTTAAATGGTGACTTTGAGACCTAAAGTCAAGTTTATTCTCAAGTCCTCCGAGTCTAGGGTTATGTCTACGCCTTAGTGGCTAAGTTAAAAGACTTTAAGACTTAATAAGTGACTGCAAGGTATTTAATAATGCAATGTGATGCTTAGCGTGGAAGTACTGTGAGTATGGTTCAATTATGCCCTTTTGGTTACAATTAATGCTATGAAGTGCTTATTATGGGATTATGCATGTCGATCCATGTTATATCAATAATGATTCTTCATTGCACGCTATGAATAAACTATGTTTATGATGATGTATGTTCACGTTATGTTATGTTATTATGACAAGTGTTATGTGAATGTTATAGTATGCATACGATTATACCACCATTAATTATAAAAATGTGTTATATGAACGTGAAAATGTATCAAATATAGTTTAAGTCATCATTTGAGGAAATATCCATAAAACTTTTTAAATAACACACTTATAGTGACTAAAGTTATATATGATGCTTCCTTTTTAGAGCAATTTCTTTTGGCCAATGTAGTTAGCTAGTCACCTTGGCCAGTGTAGTTAGCTAGGCACGTGGGTGAAGTGCAGCAAACACAGATTCAGAATACCTTTGTCTCTAATTCAGATGACTCTGATGACTTCTGATTTTTATAATGTTTGGATTTTTATGACTATTTAGACAATTTTTTTTTCTTTTCTGTTTATTTGCCAAGACCCATGAGTCTTGCCTGAACTATGCCTCTAATGTGATAACTTAAACTAATTTTTAAAACAAAATATTATTACTCGGCCCTTGTTTTTGTATATTCTTGTCTTTTACAGGTTTCGTGATCCCTTGATGACAAAAGGGGGAGAATAGAAGATATAGATGGCGATGGAGCACCACAAGAATTAACAGGTAAAGTTTCAGGTATAATCAGAACTTGTCTACTCAAAATCTCTAACTTGTCTCCTGACCTACTGAAACTTTTCTCTTAAAATTCTTGACTTATCTCCTAAAATGCTAAAACTTATCTCCTAAAATTTTTACTTTGTGATTGATTTCACTTGCATGAATATTAACACACATTGAAATCATCTCTAAACAATTCACATGTATGCACCTTCACCCACTTTAAATGAACTATGATGAATGTGTTTAGTGGGGATTTTCCAAGTCATTATGTGCTATCTGTGAAGATTGAATTTTGAAGGGATTTGGATTATCTTAGTGCATGAACGGTGTATGTTTTATTGTTCTGCATGATTGCATGTATGTGAGGCCCATCTTGTATCGTCCTTTTTGTTAAAAAGGAAGAAACCAAGAAAGGGCTGAATTCAGAATATTCACTAAACAAATGAAATCCAAGTATCTTGAATTTCTAAAATAAGAAATCAAGAGAAACTTGGGAAACAAATAGAAAATCCCAAATAAGATACTCCTATCAAAATTAATTGAGAGGAAGTAAAAATCTTGGATACATATGAAAATTACAATTAAGGGGGAGCTCACATTAAGGGGGAGTATCTGCCAAAAGAGGTATATCTAACACTTTCCCTGAATTTTTATATTTGTCATCAAGGGGGAGATTGTTCATTCAAATTTGAAATTATTATAATTGATGACAAACATCATGTAAACTTTACTAATATGTGTATTAAGTGTTTCAGCAAAAATAAAGGAGCAAGCCCATCTACGTTTCATAAGCTGACCCAATATGTAAAAATAGACACAGAAATAATTTTTTTTCAATCCAAGAAGCATAAGCTCAAGGAGGAAAAGCCCAAAGGGCTTTAAAATAAAGAAAGAAAAATAGAAAGAAAACAAGAAAGGTGGGACGTGTGCTGCAAGAAGAGAAGAAATAAAGCTACAAGACATAAAATAAGGAAAGGAAATATCCAAAGTTGAATAGGACAAAAGTTGGGAAAACAAATTGAGAAAGGAAAGAAAAAGTGACTTGATGTCACCAGGAAGTGAAAACGGAAATAAAAAATAGGGGAGTCAATCAAGGAGAGTGATTGACATTGACAAGTCAATGAAAATTTTCATTGGGAAACAATCTCTTCCCACAGTCAACAAGGGAAGAAAAGAAGGGAACTATGCTGTCAAGGACAACATTTTGGAAGCAAATTTCCCACGGTCCAAGCTTTATGCTACCATAGTATGAAAAGAAAGAAAAAGAGAATGAGACAAAAAGGAAAACTAATTTTTCGTCAGAGTGAGGCAAGATCAATACTGATTTCACGTTGCAAATGGTAGAGAAAAACTAGAAAAGAAAAACGTGAGCAATGCTGTAAACAGTCAGGATTTTTCTTTCGAAAGGAAGAAAGAAATTAAAGGAAAACAATAAAAATGATAGTGCAAACAGTCAAGAAAAATTAATGGAGGAAAAGGAAGGAAATAAAGAAATATGAAACCCATGTGGAAAAGCCTCCATAAAAGAGTATCAGCAAAAATAATGGGAAGAGCAGAGATCGTGTAAACTGTAACACCCTAGCTAACTGTCTACGCGTACGTCGCAAACAATGCTCACTAGGTTGTTATCTGCTTTGGTGGGGATTACTTAGTCCCATGTATTCTTTTAAAAATATTGCTACCCAAAATATGGACCAAATTTAAACTTTCTTTATACATCACATAGAGTAAATTAGGAGCCTTGTTGCATTTAGAGCATGCATTTTGAGCGGAAACATAGCATTGTGTAACGATAAATAAAGATATCATTAGTACCCACCAAGATAACAAAAAACGATCCTTCATACATTCATAAGCAATATATAAATAGTATTATAAGTACCAATCACAAATATCCCATAGAGGTACAAATACACATATATCATCGACTAGCTAATCGTCTGATCTTCAGCTGTCCTCCCTTGGGAGGGTTCTATCTCCTGTAGCTCCTCTCCTCGTCCCTCGTGTTGCCTGTCTGCTCGNTTTTTATTTTTCTATGTATTTACATGTATATCAATTTTTTGGATATACAGATAATATTTTTGAATAAATTATAGGAGGTAACGGGCTTCGCCTCGAACCCTTTTTGTATGTTGAAGTGGGTATCTCAAGCTCTGTTACAGTGGTTGCTAGAAGAACTCTAGTTCAATGGCTCAATGATCACATAACAAAAAGCAGCGGTCCACTGATTCTACCATTATACAGATTAGAATGACGGTGCAATAGGTACGGAAAGTGAAAGAAAGGCGCCAAAAGCGATAGATATATATAAAACGAAGGGGGCCATGCAAAAAAGTAGAAGTGTGTCAATAAAGCTAAGGCTGACCGGTCCCGGAAAGTGTAATGTTATATCCTAACCAAAATCTGCTAGAATTGAAGAATCATAGTGAAGAATAAAGGGTTACCTTCTGTCCAGGAATCTTTCTTTTGCTTTTCGTTGTGAAGACATGGCTTCCCTTTAGGCCTTCGCGAAGAAAAGAGAAGAAACGTGATGAACTATTCCTACATTCATTTATTGCTGACAACGATGAAATATCGGTTTGTGAGCTATAGTCGAGTGCGTTGCCCCTTCACTTGCACTAACCCGTGTCACCAATTTGTCTTGGTCTTGGCAGAGAAAAACTGACACCTGGGAAAATGGTTTCTATGGGTCAGTGAGATTTGGAGATGTGTTATTGATGAGTTTCTCATGTATGGTTGAAATTCTATTTTGATTTTGTTCAACTGGGCGAAGGATAAGGAAGACACTGCAAGTTCTGAAGGTACTTAGTTTTTATTTTTTATTTTTTATTTCTACCCATTTTCTATTTTCTTTTAGCATAACTTAATTGTTCTTCAAAATTTGAACGATAGAGATGTAATGAATCAACATGGCTTCTTGTAATTGCAGATTCTCAGCTTGTGGCCTTGTTCAGCCAAGCTTCAATTTTGAGAGGATTCTGTACTCAAGAAGTCATTCCCTCAATTGCTTTCGAGAGAATCTAACAAAACCTCTCTCCTTCATTGCATGATTTAGCTCTGCTGTTGCTCCCTGCAGACCCCTTTGCCAATGGCAAATAGATTCCACCAATCACTGCTTCTGGTTTTTGCCACAATTATACTCTCTATCCATCATTCAGAGGAGCTGCAATCCTCCCAGTCTCGCGCCCTTCTGACAATCCAACGGCTACTTAACTTCCCTGATGTCTTAAGCAGCTGGAAACGCAACACAGAATTTTGCAGTGCAGATTCAGAATCTTCTCTAACTGTTGTGTGCTATGAGGGCACCATAACACAGCTGAACATAGTGGGTGAAACAAGAGCTCCACTGCTTCCCCGAAATTTCTCAATAGATACCTTTGTCAGAACACTGGTAAGGCTTCCCACTTTGAAAGTCCTCGCACTGGTTTCTCTCGGTATATGGGGTCCATTGCCCGGTAAGATATCTCGCTTGTCGTCGCTAGAAATAGTTAATCTGAGCTCAAATTTTCTGTATGGTTCCGTCCCCCGGGAGTTCTCATCACTGTCACATCTCCAAACACTCGTTCTCGATGACAACATGCTTGCTGGCAATCTTCCTGACTGGCTAGATTCCTTTCCAGCCTTAACTGTGTTGAGTCTGGCGAATAATTTGTTCAACGGTTCTCTTCCCGATTCGCTGGGTAGGTTGGAGAATCTGAGAGTTCTATCGCTCTCTCATAATCATTTTTATGGATTAGTACCTGATTTGAGCCGTTTGACAAGTCTTCAAGTGCTGGAATTAGATGACAATGCATTTGGACCTCAGTTTCCTATTCTTGGTAACAAATTGGTTACTCTGGTACTAAGAAACAATAAGTTCAGGTCTAGTATCCCTGATGAGGTGAGCTCATATTATCAGCTTGAGAGACTTGATGTCTCGTCGAATTCACTTGTTGGGCCGTTCCAACTAGCACTGTTGTCACTTCCTTCCATTACTTATCTCAACGTATCTGGAAATAAATTAACAGGGATGCTTTTTGATAATCTGTCTTGCAATTCTGAACTCAAAGCAGTTGATTTGTCGTCAAATCTTTTGACTGGGAGCTTACCGAAATGTTTAATGTCAGATTCCAATGATAAGACTGTCCTGTATGCTAGAAATTGTCTAGAGGAGACGAAACAAAATCAGCATGAGTCGTCCTTTTGCCACACTGAAGCCTTAGCTGTTGGGATATTACCTGAAACAAAGAAGCACAAACGAGTGTCGAAGGCAGTCCTTTCGGTTGTGATAGTAGGTGGAATTTTTGGAGTAGCGGCTCTTATTGCACTGCTTTTCTTTATTAGTAGAAGGGGAAAAACCAAAACCAAAATGAAGAATCCTCCAACAAAATTAATATCAGAGAATGCAGCTTCTGGGTACACCTCTAAGTTACAGTCTGATGCAAGTAACTCTCTTTCCCCCTCTTAAATTTACACAAAAGTTTAGCTCTAACTGCCTTGTACTTCTATGTATTTCACCAGATGCAGAATATTTAGAGAAAAAAATCTCAGATATATGCAAGTCTTTGGTTAATTACTGCCCTGAATTATTAGACTGCATTATAGGCTGCATAGCCCATTACCATTACCATGGAGAACAGGATTTTTCTCTACCAAAAAATACTGATGTTACATTATCATTAAAACAAAAGAACAATACTGTAATTACATTAAATGCTTAAAACTAAGTTATTTGGAGGAAATTTTCTTTAGCCTTTGATCAATTTATCTGCACAAGGTTTAGGTGCTTTAGTATTTTCTGTATCCTTCCATATAAAACATAGATGACAACCATTTATTTTCCTTGTACATAAGGGCATGTGTCTCAAACAATGAAGTTTGGATCTGTTGGCCTGCCACCTTATCGAGCTTTCTCACTGGAAGAGATTGAGGCAGCTACAAACAACTTTGACACGGCTTGTTTTATGGGTGAAGGCTCTCAAGGGCAGGTATACTTCTTGTTCGAAGTTAACGTCTATATATTAAGGAATATTTCCTTAGAACCATGAGCTTTAATAAATCTGCTCTCACACCCGTAGATTCGATAACTTAAGCCCAGCTGATAAAGGGCTTCTTCAGCCACCTAGTTTTGTGGTGTGAATGCATTTGTTTCTTGAAAATAAAAGTTTCTGGCAGTTTTTATACAATGAAATGTCATATGAATGGGATCCAAAAGACCTTTTGATTTGTGGTGTTGATCCCTTTCTGTCTAATACTTCTGTAAGGTGAAATTGTTTAATTGTGACAGATTACTTGTTCTGTAACATATATGCTTTTTCTACCACATGACCATGGCATGATATCACTGCAACTCAGATTGAGTCTATTGTCTCTTTCATTCAACTTCCATCATTACGATAGCCTGCTTCAGAAAAACAATTCGTCCAAGAAGCAACTATTCAACTACTTCTCCATTGACCTGAAGATGTTACTTGGAATTTTCACTTCTTATCTCTTTTAAAGACACTTGCTTGATGTGTTTCATTTGAACTAATGGCTTTTTCTTGTATGCTTCAGATGTACAGAGGTCAGCTGAAGGATGGTTCACTTGTTGCCATTAGATGCGTAAAAATGAATAAAAGGTGCAGCACTCAAGACTTTATACACCACATAGAGCTAATATTGAAACACAGGCATCGCCATTTAGTCAGTGCTCTTGGACACTGCTTTGAATGTTACTTGGATGATTCAAGTGTCAGCAGAATATTTCTTGTCTTTGAGTATGTAGCAAATGGCACACTTAAGAGCTGGATCTCAGGTAATTCATAAAAAACAGCTTTCTCAGATTGCTTAGTGTCCAAAAGTTATTATTCTACCACAAGCGGAATGGATAGGGAAATTTCGCGAGATGAAACTTCACTGGTACCTGTCATTTCTTAACTTCTACCACCGACCTGTAGTGATTGTTGCATACCACGTACACGAGGTTTAGGAGCCATTTCTGTTAAATTAATCATTTCATTATGTTACATACCCAACAGCAATACAGCCAAAGCTGAGAGGGGAAACCAGAAAGGAACGAAAATAATTCCCTTACCTTTTCATTCTTCCAAAAAATATAAAAGAGGAAAGAGCAATAATGGAATAACAGGGACTGATTAGCAACAGATCAGAATTGGAGAAATAAGGGGAAGAATAAATAGGGAAATAAACCGGGATTAGGAGAAATAAGGGGGAGAATAAATCAGTTAGAGAATAAATAGGGAAATAAGGAATCCTAGGAGGAAATCAAGCACAACCCTTGATTCTTTCCTAGTGTGGAGTATATGTACAGATCAATAGGCACAAAAGAGGCAGGCAATCAGAACTTGAGTGGAAAATAGGAGGGCCAAGGGAACCTTACTCCCAGACTTTACTTTGCTGTCTTATGTGAGTTTTCTGTTATTTTTTCTTGTACGGTTCTGTCCTGAATTCCCCATTGGAATTTCAATCTTTTTCTAAATAAAATACAGAAGATATTTCAGCTATTTCCTTTCTTTTGATACCGGTTCTTACACATTATAATGTAGTTGTAAAGAAGGTTGAGACAACAATACAATTTCTGATATACTGCACATAAACATGTTATTTGGCAGATGGACATTATAGAAAATCCCTGAGCTGGACCCAACGCATAGCAGCTGCAGTCGGAGTAGCAAAGGGCATTCAATTTTTGCATACTGGGATTGTCCCTGGTGAATACTCAAACAACATCAAGATAACGGATGTTTTACTGGATCAGAACTTTGTTGCAAAAATCAGCAGTTATAACCTGCCTTTGTTATCTAACATTTTAAAGGTATGAAGAAAATAATTAGGAATGCCTATGTTTTAATTTTTTGAGGAAATAAAAGGAAAAAAAAAACTTTTGTTATCCTTTAGCTATACTTGATCTATCAATTTGGATTTTGTATCAATTTGCTCCCCTAGCTGACCAACGGGGGTTGGTACAAGTGGTAAGCGGCTTGGTATCGCTTAAGCAAGGTCCCGAGTTCGAGACCTTGTGAACGCAGTTATCCCCGCAGTGAGACTCACCTGCCATAGCCAGGTGCGCGACCCGGGTCGACCCGGATTAGTCAAGGCTAAGCCTTGGATACCGGGCAGGCAACCTAAAAAAAATTTGCTCCCCTAGCTTTATCTAAATTATCAATTTGGTCCCCTAATTGTCTGTTTGGTCCTCTTCTATGTTTTAAATCAGTATCATATTGTTCCTTTTATGCTCTGATGTGGCAAACCAAACTGATAGTGATTTAAAATAAGAGGACCAAATTGATAGAGATTTGAAACATAGGGGACCAAATTCATATAGAAAAAGCTGGAGGACCAAATCGAAAGATAAGATATAGCTAAAGGAACAAAAACAATTTTTGTCAAAGAAAAATTTGTAGTTTCTCGGTCATGTACTTGATGGGCACCATGATGCATTGTGAGAGGACTGACAAGGTGTTTATACCTTTAGAGGTGTCCAAATAGCATTTTTTTGCTTCTATTTTGCTTTTAAAATAAGACTTCAGTTTGTATTCACCCTCGCTTATCCTTGCAGGTTGGGAGTGGAAATCCTTCCATTGGATTCAGAAGTCCTAGCCTTAACAGGTGCTGTGATGGAAATTTAATCTGGTTTCATGTAACGTGCTCACAGCTTCTGTTATTGCCAATAGCATCATAACATATGATGTTTAGAGAAAAGCCTCAAGTAGAAAATAGAAAATACTTGTCTTACTGATAATAAAAATAAAAAAAATGAAAGCACTCTAATTAATAATTTTTTTTCTTTCTAATTTTGCAGTTTGAGACACGAAGATAAGTCAGATATGTATGACTTTGGAGTAATACTACTGGAACTCATTCTAGGAAGGACAATAAAGCCAAGGAATGTGAACACTTTAAAGGATTTGGTAATCAAGGGAATACTGATTTGTTCAATTTTTTGTACCTTTATTTTCTTTCTCTTAATATTTTAATTTATGTTTCAAAGTTAAAGAATTTTCATATGATCCACAGTCCATCCGTCCAAGTAAGCATGAATCTGATGCTCAATTGAGAGTGCCTGTTATCTCTAGAAAAATAGCATTGTACTTTGTTTCCCATATATATATGTATATATATATATGTTTGTTTCCTCAATTATAACAAATCCTATAATCTATTATTTTGTTTTACTAGATTATCTTTCTTCAAAACATCTTTGCAAGCTATATAGTGCTAAACAAATCTATAGAAACAGATTGTTGGATTGAATTTATTATATTTTGATTATATCACCTAAGAGATTAATTTAATGTCAATAGATTTTCCACACACAACCTTCTTTCTTCAATTGCTTGTAGGGTATATGTATCAAAAGCAAACGAGTAGATTGAAAGATAATGTTAGTTTTCATGAACAATGTCATTTCAATATTTTGCAAATTTATGACTCTGCTTACATTGATGGGATGATGAGGCAGTTGCAAGCAAGCATAACAGCTGATGGTGAAGCTAGGAGGAGCATTATAGATCCAGCAGTTCGGAAGGCATGCTTGGATCAATCATTGAAGACAATGATGGAGATTTGCGTGAGGTGCCTGACTAAAGATCCAGCAGATAGACCCTCTATAGAGGATGTTTTGTGGAACTTGCAGTTTGCTGCTCAAGTCCAGGATGCATGGAGAGTGGACTCTCATAGTAGTGACGGGTCTCCTTTGTCACCTTTGGCATATGGACCAATGACCTTCCGTTAGAGTCAATACGTCCCGAGGTTTTCAATTTTTGTGTTGTTGTTATCTTTAGTATAAACCTTAAAGATTAATGGTTACAGACAGTGAGCTTTGTAGTTTACAGCATAAGAAGAAAAGTGTAAGTTCAAGATGTAACTTTCTCTTGTTTTCATTTTATGCAATTTGAGAAAACCAGCATAGCTTCTAGTGAAAAACTATATTGTCAGCTTAAACACTGTGTACCGTAAGTTAAGGTAATGAAAACACAGAAGGGGTAATTTGATCCTTGTCAAGTTAGTGACTATGATGATCCTTGCATCTTGACCTTTAAATTTAGATCTAACAATTGAGATTAAAAGATTTTATTATATATCAAATAATTCTATAATTACTCTTATTTTAATATTAAGATTAGAGTGAATGCTCACTTTTGTTCTTAAATTTGCATGTATGAGTAACTTCAATCCCTATAATTAAAGAAATAATTTTTGACCCATTTTATCCTCCAATTAGAGGTGGGTATATGGGCCATGTCCCGTGGACCGACCCATGGACTGCTCAATCTACACATGTTAAAACTAATTAATTTGTTGATCTGTCTAAATACATGCAGACTTTTTGATCTGCCCCGTAACCCGTGGGTTTAGCGGGCTCAACCCGCAGAGTTCGCGGACTAAACCACAGACTACTTCACTATATATTTATTTATTTATTCACTATTGTTATTTATCTTTTTTTTTATTCACCAATTATTTAATTATTTTTCTTATAACACCAAACCCAAGTAATAAGGAATAACCACAAATTACCAACTCATTCCACAAAAGCTCAAATTTCATGCAAAGTTTTCTTTACGTTTTATCATTGTAAGTTCAAGGAATAATGATTCTAAATGTAATTTTACATTGGTTTTACATTTTTTTCCTTTTGCAATTTTTTTTTGTAATGGACTAACATTTTTAGATAGGATGGACTAAAATTTTAAATTAAAAAAAAGAAAAATATAATGCGGGCCAGCCTGCAGACCCTACGGATTATGCGATGCAGATGTGGGCGGATATAGTTGCTAGTTCATTTATTTTGTGGACCAACCCGGTTCAACCCGGTTTACTTTTGATCTGTCACTAACTGGGCTAAACATGCAACACCCTTAGCTAACTGCCTACGCTCGAGTCGTACACAATGCTTACTAGGTTGTTTATCACTTGGTAGGAATACTTATAGTCCTTCATTACTTTTAAAAATACTAGGTTAAGGAAAATATGGACCATTTTAAAACTTTTTTTGCTTGTTACTTATTCATAAAGTATGAGTCGCGTGTGGAAAAAACATATGATACAAACGATAGAGCCTGGGGCTTACGATGATTAATCATGCCTAATATAATCAGTCATGTAAGCAAGTACATGGTCCATCACAGAAAATTACAACAAAGCACAGAGTATAATAATAATTTACATATACATGTCATAGGCATTGAAATACATAACAAAAAGTCTCTATAGCAGACAACTATACTGGCTTGTCTTCGTGGCCTTGGAGCCCTGTTCTTCAGCTCCCTACAGTCCGTACTCTGTCCTTTACTGCTCCCTGTGTGGCTCATCATGGCCCTCATCTGCTCCTAGAAGCATAAGCGATTGGGGGTGAGAACGGTCGTCCTCAGTGGGGTACCTTAGTGTGGGTTTACTTCTTTAACTCATTTATGAACCAGGCCGCTCAGGAGGTATCTACGTGTACATGTATACTAACTTCCTACTTATTATTATCTGTTGCCTAGATCCTGAGCAACTTTATATACTTCACTAGGTGATGGGGGATCCACTCTTTCTTACCTAGGTTCTCGTGCTTATGAACTTCCTTCGCATATATGCATAGGCCGTCTCGAGTGTTCTCTTGACGACTACATAGACTTACATGCATTATCATATACTCATGCTTCACTTATTCATTCATCACATACTCATCATTATGTATCTCATGCATGGGGGAACTGGGGTCCTCTTACGCTTCCAGCTAACTAATGGACCGGGTTAGCGTCCTGCTTGTTATTTCTTGTCTTTCCTTTCTGCTTTAGTCCTTCCACCCATGTAACCGTGGCCATCCGGTTACAACTTGCTTCTGTTCCCATATTGATGGCGACCAGGCAACGCTCTAACCTAAGTGGTTGCGATCCACTGATGGGTAGCTAGGGTCCATCTATTCACCATTAATAGAGATAGCCATCCACCTAGTGGGATGGCGAGGGGCTGGCCCTTGTGACGTGCAACACCCTAGCTAGTTGGCCTATGCTTAATTCATAGGTTTCTCTGGCTAGGTAGTTGAATGCTGGGCTGTAAACTATTACCGTTCTAGTTTACCGGTTGAAATTAGGGTTACTGAAAATACGAGCCAATTTGAACTTTGCTTGGAAAATACATGCATAGGGAAAGTAAAGAGCTGTGCGAGTAATATAACGAATAATGACATATCTAGAGGGCAAGAAAATACAAGTACATACCTGTAATGCGGAGCTTTAGCGGCAGACAGTACACATAGGGGCCCGAAGATACACAAGATTTCATTCTAATAGGATACATAAAGCTCATACATAGTTCTAACTAGGGGATAATATTATACATAAACAGTAGCAATAAAATACAAATGCGGAAATTAAAAGTAACTACATACACGAGCAGCACATCTCGATTCGTGTATGGTACAACAACCTAACTCTGCAGATGGGTCCGGCTGGCCTCCACCTAATCGGAGTCTCGTAGATGCTCCAGAGGCTCCTCCTCCTCACTGCTGCTCAGGTCTGCCACCGCCGAGAAGCCACGTGGGACAAAGCGCTGTGATCGGACGATCAGTATCCTCTTTCGTGCCTTGATTCGGCGACCTCGAGCACAAACTGGCGGGGTGTACGCACCTAGATCCGTGGCTGGCATCGGTGCTGGCGTAGGTGTCGGCTCTGGCTCTGGCTCTGAGGGACGCATCTCCTCATCGCCGTTGAGACGAATCAGGTTCCTGCTGCTGCTCCCCGGACGCTCGTCCACCCAAATAGGTTTCAGTGGGGAAGTGCCTGGGGCTCAAGCCTTGGTCTGGGAGGATGATCCTGCTCGTCGGGTAGGCGTGCGGGAGCGTATGTGTTCGTCTCCAGGAGGGTGCCGGTGCAGTAGTTATGCATGCGCATGCACGTGAAAAGCCACACATCCTTAGCTGGTGGTGATGTCATAGCTACAAGCTAAATCCATAATCGAGTGGGGGTGAGAACTCTAAGTCCTCAGTGGGTTCCTGTGGCTACCTATGATTCAATTACTCGAGTATCCTCCAGGCCGTTCAGGGATTTCTAAGTGATCTTGCATACTAACACCCTACTAATTATTATCTGGCCTAAGGTCCTGAACAACTTTATCTAAAATTATCTAGGTGATAGGGGAACTAGTCTTACTTACTAAGTCTGCGTGCTTGTGAATCCTACCATTCAGTTATAATTAAGCTATCCATCTCGGGTCGTTCCCTTGACGTTACATCACACATGAACATTCATGACTATGCATATTTATATATACTTTATCACATACATACTGAAATACATATAGCTGTTCAATCATCACATCAATACATATACATACTCTTTATGCTTCATGCCTGGGGGACTTGGGGATCTCTTACACATACTGGCTCACTCGGGTTAGCGTTTTTCTTCTCCTTTCTTTATTCTTTTAGGTATGACGTCAAGCTTTCCTTCACCTCTTGTTGCTTCGATGAGCAATTCTATACTTTACTTTAACTTTAACTTT
>QANU01089712.1:38437-62142 GCA_003254905.1 Nissolia schottii
ATGCAGACTACAAAAATTGCCTCCCGAGACTCCAGATCGTAATTTCTTACTGTTCCTAGGGTTCCAAGTAGTACAGTTATGCGTTTCAATTTTCCATCGTTCGCAAAACCCTTTTTACACAGCATCCCTCCAAAATACTACTTAACAGTTCTACAGTCAAATACACAAATAGGCACATATACAGTTAAAAACTAAACCACATAGACAGTGGGCTTAGGATTACCCACCTCCGATCGGGATTCCGATTCGGTGACTCTGAAGGGGAGATGGTCCTCTTCACGATGGCGTGCTCCAGCAAATTTTCGGAGACTCCTGCACGAGCCCTAGGTGTGTCGGAACGTAACCCTTGGCTGCCCACTGAACGTAACTTCTGAGAAGTTACGAGGTTATAAATAACCGTGCACAGTGAAAAGTGAATTTTCTTTTTCTTTTAACTTTTCTTTTCTTCTTTTGATTTTTGCTGAAGCTCTGCAGCTTCTTATTCATTTTTATTATTTTTATTATTATTATTTATTTATTTACTATTTAACTTCTGAAGGAAGTTAATGTCTCCTCCCAGTTCTGGTTTCGTGTGGTCGCGTTTTGTCCGAAAAACCCTGTATTCGGTTGCCCTAAAAATATTCCGGGCATACCGCTGTGACCCATTCATTTTTCCCTTCGGTCCAGGACAATTCCCTCGGGGACCAGAGACTTTTTCGTTGAGTCGAAAAATCCTACGGACGTTTTACAGTATCCGAAAAATTTCCGTTCAAGTTGAAACTCGTCCTGCGGCTCCTGAAAATTATAAGGCAGCTAAACCTAGTCCGCTTCCCCCAATTTTCAGGGCTTTGGAGATTTAACTCGACTTCCCTCGCTCCCTTGACGGTTTTTCGGCCAATCTCGGCTATCGACGGATAACTTTCCAGCTCGTAGAAACACGGGATATTACATGACGCAACCAAGTATGAACTCATATATCATTATCGTTACATCATCATCGTCTTAGGTGTGACGTCACCCTTACAATTTATCATTTCTTTCTTTCATTCGTTCTTTTCATTTCTTATCATTGACTAATTTACCTTGCGGGATTGGTGAAAGGCTTGTCCGTAGACGTGCCAAGAGAGGGACTTCCTATTACATAACTATGTACCTGTCTTAAGGTATACAGGACCCTTGGTGGCCAGAACCTCCTTAGAGTATTACTTGTTCCCTAGCGTTCAGTTATGATCTTTAAGCATTAGGTGATGGCCTTCTAGTTATCTTAGGGTGTCCTAACACTTAAATGACAACCATGCCCTCATGATGCATGTTATCATATGTACAATAAATCAACAGTTACTTTCGTATACTTTTTTAAGTCTATGCGCTAGTTGGAACGTGTAGGAAAGCTAAACTCTTGAGTTCTTTAATGGTTATTCGAAGGTCAAAGCTTTGCCATTCGAGTAACGTGGAAATTGGCCCTTCAATTGGCAAAATCATGTAAATTCAGGTCAGGCCGCTTAGCGGTTTAACTCAGGGTCAAGCCGCTCATCAGATGGGCTAGGCCGCTTAGCGGTGGAACTCAGGGTCAGGCCGCTCAGCGGCTAGGTGTAGCTCTCAGTGGGCTGCATCCCTGATTCCTTCCAGTGACAGTTTCGTAAACTTTTCAAAATTTCCTTCCCACACAATTCCAATCAGCACAATTATATTTTTCTAATATTAAAATTATCCAAAAATATTTTCACACCTTGATTTTTGAATTTTTCACATCAAACCTACTAAATCAGTTTCTCAGATATAAACACATAAAATAATATAAATATCCACATAGACAGTGGGCATAGGGTTATCCACTTCCTAAGGGCTTTCTAATGAGTTGAAAGTGATGAGGAGAATATCCTCTTCATAATGGTGTGCTCCTCCTATTTTTTCCTAGGTTCGGCAGCACAATTGTGATGTGCTCAAACAGAACCGTAGAGTAACTTTTCTTAATTTTGTTTTTGCATTTCTACAGCATTTGGGGGGTATTTATAGGCAAGGCTCGACCCCCCTTGCTTCCGTTTTTCTTTTCCTTTTTTTTTGTAAATTTAATATTATATTATTATTTTAAGAAAATATCTAAGTTATGGAGAGGCATAAGGGCCTTCTGACTGGTTTTGATCGCGTTTGGTCATTTTTTGCGCATATACGGATATGTTAAAAATATTTCAAACACATATCCGTGATCTACTAATTTTCCTGATCATAGTGGTATGTCAATTTAAGGTATTCATGAATTTATTGCCCGAAGGATAATTTTCACAGATACCTTAGGTGTCCACCGAAATTTCAGTTTTTGGCGAAATTTAGCACAGACCTTGCGTAACTCCGTGCGATCGAGAAACAATTATTTGACTGGCGTTAGTAAGCAATTAATTTTCTAAATAATTTTTTCAGTCCAAATAATCGCCTCTAATGTGCTTTCAATTACGTAAAATTAGGGTTTAAGCAAAATCTTCATAAGGGAAAGTTCGGGATGTTACATTCCACCCCCTTAGAAAAATTTTGCCCTTGAAATTTCGTACCTTCGAATAGCTCAAGATAGGCTGCCTTCATGTCTGCTTCCAGTTCCCAAGTTTGTTCTTCTACCTTCCCGTTCTCGCAGATCACTCGCACCATTAGAATTTCCTTGTTGCGCATCTTCTAAGTCTTACGATTGATCTTCTATAGCATCAGAGGTTAGGCGAGATCTTCCCTTGACTGTATCTGGTCGGGCTCTAATACATGATCTAGAGAGGCGTAGTACTTCCGTAGTTGGGACACATGAAAGACAACATGGAAGTTTACCAAGTTTGGTAGAAGAGCTATTTGGTAAGCCACGAGTCCAATACGTTCCAAGATCTAAAAGGGTCCGATGAAGCGAGGACTTAACTTCTTCACCTTCAGGGCCTTTCCGATGCCCGTGGTAAGCTTAACTTTCAGGAAGATGTGGTCTCCCTCCTACAACTCCCTCCTACAACTCAAGTGGCCTTCGTTGAGTGTCATCGTAGCTCTTCTGGCGGCTTTGGGATGTGAGAATCCTTTGCCTGATTTGCTGTATACACTCCTCCGCATCTTGGGTTTCCTCTGGCCCCAAATATCTGTATTCTCGACTATCGTTCCAACATAGGAGTGACGAACATTTCTGGCCGTAGATTGCTTTAAACGGGGCCATACTTATGCTGGCATGGTAACTGTTGCTATAGGAGAACTCCACGATGTAACATCCCGCTTTTTCCCGTAGTAAAGATTTTCTAAAATTAAATAAGAGAAATAAGTTTTGGACGAGATTATGGGTTAAAATGTCTGTAGAAGAAATTCTGCTCAGTTTTGGAAAATTCTACAGACACTCAAACGGATCCTTTTTGTCCTCCAAGTGCAACAGCGTATCTAAGGTATCTGTAAAAAAATAAGGTCACGATTGAAAGTTCACAAATACCTTAGATTAATTCAAATTAATCCTTAAAAAAATTAGTAGATCACAAAAATGTGATCAGAATATTTTTTGAATAACCGTACGCGAAGTACTGGGACAGCTAACGACCAAAACACGATCAAAACTGATCATTGTTTGGCCTTGGAAAAATTTTGGCCAAGAACCAGCCAAGAAAGAAAGGATTCACGGCCAAGTGATGGCCAAGTGCAAGTCAAAGGGGTCAAAGGGCAATTACGAGTTAGATGACTCATGTAATGACTAAGCATGTGCTTAGGTCATCCATGAGTTCATAATTAAAGAAAATAGAATTAAATTTTTAAGGCTTATGGAAGAAGCCAACCATCCATGATGGCTATAAATAGCCATGGGACTTCTTCAAATAAAGGAAGACATATAAGAAAGCATAAGGAAACTCTGCCGGTTTATATACTCTGCTGTTACTCTGCAAAACTACAGATACACTAGTTTCTGCCTAACATAAAACCCTAACTCTCCATAATCCNACCTACCGTTCTCATCCCCACTGTTTTATGACTTCAGGTACTGATGATGAGTCCTATTTTACGAACGCCGACAAGCCGCCAGCTGAGCCCTGAGTGGCCATGACAGAAGATAGACCGAATAGCTAGACGCCAGGATGTCTGCTGAGGGTAGAGCCTTTCTATTCTGATGTTATGTATTCTGGATTATGTATTTGATATTTGATATATGTACATATTATGTATATCTTATACTATGTGATCTTGTATGATGGACCCAATGGATGTATATTACCTGTTCTGATTATGATACTGTTATATGCTTTATTATATTTACTTCTTCCCAACGCATGACTCTATTTTAGTAATTATTCAATGCAAATGAAAAGATCGAAACGGGTCCATATTTTCTTAAGTAACTATTTTCAAAAGATAACAATGGACTAAAGTATTCCGACCAAGTAGAAAACAACCTAGTGAGCATTGTTTACTACGTACGGGTAAACAGTTAGCTAGGGTGTTTCACACTGAATGTATTCTGTTATGCATTTTGAGTATTCTGAATGTATAGTCTGCTGTTATGTCAGTACCGTCCAGAGCACGCTCAAGACGGCTATGTATGTAACATCCCGCTTTTTCCCGTAGTAAAGATTTTCTAAAATTAAATAAGAGAAATAAGTTTTGGACGAGATTATGGGTTAAAATGTCTGTAGAAGAAATTCTGCTCAGTTTCAGAAAATTCTGCAGACACTCAAACGGATCCTTTTTGTCCTCAAAGTGCAACGGCGTATCTAAGGTATCTGTAAAAAATAAGGTCATGATTGAAAGTTCACAAATACCTTAGATTAATTCAAATTAATCCTTAAAAAATTAGTAGATCACAAAAATGTGATCAGAATATTTTTCAGATAACCGTACGCGAAGTACCGGGATAGCTAACGACCAAAACACGATCAAAACTGATCAGTGTTTGGCCTTGGAGAAATTTTGGCCAAGAACCGGCCAAGAAAGAAAGGATTCACGGCCAAGTGATGGCCAAGTGCATGTCAAAGGGGTCAAAGGGCAATTAAGAGTTAGATGACTCATGTAATGACTAAGCATGTGCTTAGGTCATCCATGAGTTCATAATTAAAGAAAATAGAATTAAATTTTGAAGGATTATGGAAGAAGCCAACCGTCCATGATGGCTATAAATAGCCATGGGACTTCTTCAAATAAAGGAAGACATATAAGAAAGCATAAGGAAACTCTGCCGGTTTATATACTCTGCTGTTACTCTGCAAAACTACAGATACACTAGTTTCTGCCTAACATAAAACCCTAACTCTCCATAATCCTCTCATTATCAAGTATTCTTTATTTACTTAGGCAATAACCTCCATATCTGACCTTGAAGAATCCTCCCGGTGACAAAGAACACAAGTTATCAGACTCTCGGAGTTTCTGCAGACTTGTGACAAACTTAATTTCCAAGTGGGTAACTGACTTATCCACTGTCTATGTGGTTTCATGACTAGATATATATATGCGGTTAGGATGTCTTTATGTGACTTTGATGTAGATATAGGTTGTTGATGATTGTCTGGACTTGTTGGTGCTGTCTGTGATTCTGTCAGAATTTAGGAACGCCTAAGACGAAAATGGGCATATGACATGATTTTAAAGGGAACTGTATGCTGGGATTTTTATCATGAAAAACTAATGTTATTTTTGGATTCTACACGAAATTTTGAGTGGGGATGTCAAATTTTATGATTTTCGGAGTCCCCAATGAATTTCTCAACAAATAGACAGAAAACGGGATTTTTATGAAAAAGGGCAAAACCGAAATTTTACATCTTGGGACTGAAAAACTGGGTTTGTTTTCAGAAAATATGGGTTTAGAACTATCAAAAACCTTAAGGACAATTCTTGAGTCCGTCGGTTTTTTGAGAACTAAAATTCCCAAGAAAATAGGGCTTTTCGGGGCCAAAACAGTAATTTTGGAAAAGGGGTAAAATGGTAATTTCGTGATTGTGGGTTCAAAATCTGAATTTTTAAGTATGAAAAATGATCTCAGGACTATCAAAAACCTTGGGGTAAGATCTTGGACCTCTCCGGTTTCTGATCTCTGATTTCTGACAAAAAACGGACGCATGCTTTGTGATTTTAGAATAACTACTGAATATGTTTGTTTAAGTTTCGGATATGTTTAAATATGAGATGTTGGGCTATGTATGTTCTATGTGATGTGTTGAACGAATATGTGAATATGTGCCAGATGTGCTATGTGCTTCATGAATAGTTGTTGGGAAAGTATGGATTTATGATGGAAATGATATTACGAACATGAAAGTATGTTAATTGTTGCTAAAAATGGATGATGAATGATGGAAGAAATATTTTAAAGATTGATTTCAAGGAACTTGTGGGACATGGAAAATTGCACGAATTAGGAGCTGAAATTCGTCAGGTGACGCTGAGCGGCCTGACCGAAGTTCAGACTCTCTATTTTACAACTTGTCATTTTCTGAATAAAATACTTTTTCTCAAACTTAGTTTTTCACACTGCTTGCAATTATCCATGAATATACTAATTTTACTAAGTATGCAAATATTTATGAACTGCTGAAGTATATTCAAGATATATGAAATGTTGACTGGCTTTATGAACTGTTGACTGGATACGTGAATTGTTGACTGGATATATGAACTGTTGACTGGAAATGGACTGTTGACTGGAAAGGGAATAAGGCATGACGTCATTAAGTCCCTAAAAGGAATAAAGGAGGTTAAAGGATTCTTTTCCTAGCTGTGCCACTAGCCTAGAGGAAAGGCAAGCTGAACCCTGGGCATGCCTTGTCCCTAGCATAAGGACGGGGTAGGGTCCCCTCGCCATCCCTAACATAAGGATGGATTCTCCTATCGTGGGCTACTAAGGTTTAGCGCGGCCTAGTTCTCACGATACTAAGACAACAAGGAAGCCTGTCGCGGTAGGCCACCGTTACGGGGGGGTTGAGCTTGAAGTATGTGCTCTAAGCGATATAACTATACATAAGTGGATGTGTGAAGAAGCTTATAATTAAAATGGGCACGGTTATAAGTGGACGCACACAGAAGCTTATTATGTGATTATGCGATTATATGTGACTTAGGAAGTAAGGTAGAGAACAGATGACTTAGTTAATGAAGCATAGGTTTCCCCCAGTCACCTAGTAAATTAGATAAAGCTGCTCAGGCTTAGCATAAAGTTTAATAAATGGTAGGTATATAGTATAACTGTGACACCTAGAGACCCCTGAGCGGCTGAATCATAATTGAGTTTAAAATAAGTAGCAAGACCAGAGGTTACCTACTGAGAACGCAGTGTTCTCATCCCCCCACTCCTTTATGGTTCTAGGTGAGTACGACAAGGATGAAGAAGACGTCAAAGTGGTGTGAGTAGTACGAGGAACAAGGAGAGGAGCTGCAAGAGAAAGAACCCTCCCAAGGGAGGACAACTGAAGATCAGACGATTAGCTAGTAGATGATACATGTGTACTTGTACGTCTATGTGATATTTGTACTTAATATTTATAATACTATTTATGCATTGCTGATGAATGTATGATGGACCTTTGTTTGTTATCTTTGCGTATATCAGTTATGCCTTTATTTACAGTTAAAGATATTATATTTCCACTCACCATATATATTCCGATGCTATAAAGGCTCCTAATTCACGCTATGTAACGTATAAAGAAAGTTGCAAATTGGTCCATATTTTGAGTAACAATATTTTCTGACATATATACATGGGACTAAGTAATCCCCACCAAAGCAGATAACAACCTAGTGAGCATTGTTTGCGACGTACGCGTAAACTGTTAGCTAGGGTGTTTCATTTGGTATCAGAGCAGTTTAGTCCTTTGGAGCCTGAGGACTGAGCTTATCTATGCTTCCGTGCATCTTCCTTTGTTAATTTTCCGGTGTATGAGTATGGTATACACCTTTATGTATAAGGCCCAAGTGCATAAATCAGAGTTCGCCGGTACCAGAACACTGATTTGTCATTGTTCCTTGTGCATGTTCAAAATAAATCGCCATGCACTCAGTATTGTCTTTCGAGGCAAGGAGTAGGGTGGCATAATGCACTCTATCACTTTGCTTTCATACAACTGTTGCATTTCTCAGGAACATAGAGCCTAGCTAACTCTGTGTCTTGTTAAATATATTCAGGGTTTGATAGCTAGTGTAGAGTGGACTCTGTAATCCGTTACTCCCGAGAAACCCCACATTCTACTAAGTATCTCTCTCTGCTGCGACTCCTCAATAATGGAAGGAAAGTAACCCCAAACCAAGGATCATTTCTTTTTCTCATTCTCCTTACGACATATATTCCCACCCCATAGGAATCTTTTGGGAAGGACCCCAAATTTCCCTACCTCCTTAAATTTGTTCCTTCCACATTTAAGAATTCTGGGGAAGAATCCTCAGGTCCAGATCGAACGTCTTTCTTTCAGAAACGAGAAACCTGAAGACAAAATCTTCTTTCTGTCTTGGTGCATGTTATGGAAGCTATGCAGCATTGTTGCTTAGAAAACCAGGTGGAAAAACCCAACTGGGTTCGTCGGAGGAAGTTTATAAGTTGTCCTATCCTGTTCAAGATCTTTGCCCAATTTTGGAGGTTGGGAGAAGAATTAACCAAGGCAAGCTGTAACTTTGGGGAAACTAAGACAAGCTGGATCAATGGCGTTATTGTGAATGTAAGTAACCAAGGAGAACATAAACGGTGATGGAAGTTAGGAGAATTTGGGGAAATATAAGTAAGGAGAAAGTTGATGGAGCTTGGGCAAATGGTAAAATGTGAAGGAAATACAAGATGTGTAACCATTTTCCCAGGATAAAACACCCCTACAGTAGCAATGAATGGGTATTTAGATAAACCTGGTGTCGGAATTAACCGAATGTGCAAAAGGGAATTAAGAGTTGACTAGAACAATCACTAAGGGATTAATAAAAGTAGTTCACCTTTTTGTCCATCCCCATGGATAAGTTATTGGACAAACTTACAATTAGGGGATATGAAACAGATGGACAAGTAGTGCATAAAGTCCAACTAAAGTGTTGAGAAAATTGGATATGTATGGAAATTCAGGGAACTCATATCTGAAGAGATCAAATATACAATGGGAATGTAAGGGAATATGATTAGACTCCAGGGAGCAAATGCAAATTCAACGTGACTAAAGGTTACGCCCAGACAACAGTTACCTTAAAAAAAAAATTTAGGACTTTTAAGACTCAAAGGAAGCTAAGATCCCATCTACACCGAGAGATACGGGTAGCAGGAGAATGCTGTACAAGAGTGGAGGAGCTAGGTGTATAGTATAAAGTTTATATAAAGGGAAAGCAATTGCAAAGACTTAAGTTGTGGCTATAGAAATTAAGGCGGCAGGATGAATACTGAAAGGGATTATTGTGAAACGTAGCTGCCTGCGTAGAGTATCCCCAAGATCTCAAAGGGCAATAACCCCTTCAAACTTAACCCCTGCAATGACTAAAAGTTGAGTGCAACTCCGAAATCCTATTCCACCTCAGAAACAAATCAAAATGCTATACCCAAAGGGAATACGCTGGAGTGATGAAACCATGAGGAGTAACAACAGACATCAGAATAACTCCCGTGGAGGTTTAAGAGACAGAAAGCATCCGTCAGAAGGAACTATTCCAAGGTTTGCGAGAAACTAATCTCTTCTAATCTAGTTATCATAGTAACTAAGATTGACATATATACACGGGACTAAGTAATCCCCACCAAAGCAGATAACAACCTAGTGAGCATTGTTTGCGACGTACGCATAAACAGTTAGCTAGGGTGTTTCACACGAACGACAACAGTTCATCGCAGTATCCCGGTAAATCAAGAGCACATGCCCGCAGCATATTTTCCATCGTCTGAATCGTCCTCTCGGCCTGTCTATTCGTTTGAGGGTAATATGCCATGCTTAACAACAATTGAGTCCCATATGCCTTCTGGAAAGTCGTCCAGAATGGGGATGTAAACCGTGGATCCCGATCTAGTATGATGGAAGAAGGTACGCTGTTGATGAAAGCCAAATAGTACTTTCTCTAATCTTGACACAACTTAGTTTTTGTCACAACCGTGCCAATTTCGTAGAAAGCCTATTGTTTGCACTTTAAGTTGCATATGTAATACCCCTGCTAATTGCCTACTTCCATGGTAGCAAGCAATGCTCACAGGGTTGTTATGCGTTGTGCCAGGTTAACTTTTACCCTTACCTTTACATTTGCAAATAATTCTTATGCGAAAATATGGACCAATTTGAAAATTATTCTACATTATCAGTTGTAAACTAGGAGCCGTGCATGATTTAGAAAACATATAACAATAGTCGCTATAAGTTAGGGGTAATTGAAACGGAACATAAAGAGTATATGTGCATACATATATAAATTCAACCAAGGTCCAACATCGGTACACATCGTCATAATAATAAATATGTACACAAAATGTATCTAAATCCTAATACATAATACAAAACATAGGCCATCCAAATGTCACTGTCATCCCTGTGCCTTGACTTCCACCTGCTGTTAGTCCAAACGCTTCGTACACCTGCTGGATCCATAACCGAGTGGGTGTGAGAACTCTTAGTCCTCAGTGGGGTTCCTCAGCACTAACTACTGTTCATTTACTTGGGTATCCTCCAGTAATGCTCAGGAGATCTCTAAGTGATCATGCATACTAAACAAAACCTACTAATTATTATCTTGTCCTACAATCCTGAACAGCTTTATCTATGTTACTACGTAATCAGGGAACTAGTCTTGCTTACTAAGTTCTCGCGCTTTCTACTCCTAACCATCGTTACATAACCACATCATAAACATGTATGCTAACAGACACACTGATCATCACGCATATGTTGCGCGGTAAACCTTCCACCATGCTTGCCAAGCACGGGACATTTCATAGTATCAATGCAAGGGGTCATCATACCGATGAGGCACGGATTTCAATGCATGTTCTTATCTCATTCATCATATCTTTTCCTGTGTCCCAGTACTCCCTCGTACACCTCAGGACCGTCGTCCCCATGGTGGTGTACGACCTGCCTTCTCTGTCTGTTCCTCGGGCCAACATGACTCCACCCCCTTTCCAGGTGGCGAGGGGCCGCCCTCTTGGCTAAGCCGGAAGTGGACCATATTATACACATCACATTATAATCCATTTATTGCTATCACATGTCATGCATCTCATCATTCTTTTCTCTCGTATGCACCTTTATCTTTTCTCATTATGCTCTTGTTCCTACATTTCATTCTCAACTTTATTCATTACTCATTCATTAAACAATCACTTCTAGTGATCTATCCTCATGATGCATGCTTGCTCAAACACATAAACATATAATCACATAAATCCCATACTTAAGCTTCGGTGCGTGTCCGCTTATAACCGTGCCCATTTTAATTATAAGCTTCTTCGCACCTCCACTGAAGTATAGCTATAACATTGATGATTGGACTATGTGCCTCAAGACAACCTTGAAAACCCTTGCTAGGGAACCACTCGGTAACTCCAAGAACCTCCGCGAAACCCATGATGAAAGCCTTTTTAACCACTTTCTAGGATCTTGACATAGCTCTAGGTTTTGTCACAACCATGCCAATCTCTTAGAAAGTTTTTCTGCACTTTTTCGTTCAAATTAAATATTTATATTCATACCTACTTTATGGCTTTCAGATTCCAAAGGAATCCGATTGCAGTATAGGGTATGGTCGATCCCATAGGGAGTTGTAAAAATACCGTTCTTGAGTTCATTTAATTAAACAATGAGGTGAAAGATTTGTGATTTGATTTATATTTAAATAGAAAATAAATAAAAGACAGGAAATTAAAATAGGAAACAAATCAGAGGTAGTTCTGGAGCTTGTTGGGAATTTTAATCACATCATAGTTTCATGCATCCAGTTACTTATTACATAGAGCTATCGTTTGATTGCCCGCCACCAGTTCTTAACTTGTCATCACTTTCGTGCATGACAAGATCACAGGTTTCCTTTGTTAAACTGTCACTTTCGCACACGAGCTTAACAAAGTACGCCAGTATTAATCCAGATGTTAAAACGACTAACCTTTATTCCAGTTACGGCAACAAGGTTAGATGAAATGATTTAGGTCAGACTCTAATGATTGTAACTTTCGTTCACAACGTTCAAGTCTAGGTTCTAGTTAAGCATAGCATTATTGATTTTAATTTGGTTATGACCTAATTAGCATAACTTTCGTTCATGTAAATAAGTCCCAAATCAAGAATCAAAACACTAAACAAAACTAGCATTAGGCATGAAATCATTCAAGCAAATCATAAGAAAAAGATAGATTCATATGTAATAGTTACATGGATACAAGCAAACTACAATAGTAATCAAAATCCCAACAAAAAGAGGGTTAGGAACCCATCTTACAAGAGAATCTCGGAGGCAAGGTTGAGGCACTTACCATGACACGTGCTCACGCCGTCATGGCCATGGCTTCGCCAAGCTTCCTCGATCTCCGGCTCCTTCACAAGCCTCGTCTTTGTTCCTAACCTAACCTAAACTAAACTAAGCTTTAAAAGTGCAAAATAAATGAAGAAGAATGGTGTTTGGAGGGGTGGGAATGGAATGAATCGGAGTGGGCACGGCCTCCTCTATTTATAGGCAGATTTTGAGTTCCGTCGCTTAGTGGTTTTGGTACCTTCGCTGAGCGATTAAGCTTTTATCGCTGGGCGGCGGTGCACTATCGCTGAGTTGTACTTTGCATTAAATGCTCGGCAGCTTTTTGCAGGTGGTGCTGATGTGGCACTCTTGTGATTGGCCGGTTCTAGTTGGCTCCAGCTGGCTCAATGATGGTGCCGGCGCAAGTGGCTTGCCGACTTAAGTTCGCTGAGCGATAACCTTATTTCCGCTGAGCGATATAGTTCAAAGCACTGAGCGATGCACATCCTTCGCTGAGCGACGTTTTCGTCCAGAATATTCTCTTTAAGCTCTTTTCCAATTCTGCCCTTTTCTTCCCTTCTTCATGGGATTATTCTTCATAATTTATGCTTGCATCCATTCTTCAAAATATATTCAAAACCTACAAAATATGGGGAATTCATTAGATAATTTGTTAAAAATATAACAGATAAGTGCCTTTTTGATATGTCAATTTTGTGTAAATTGGGCACTTATCAACCCACTCAGAAACTCTCCAGGCTCTCTGCGTAACCTCTCAACGACACTCCTGGTGCCCACTCATCATTCTTCACGTGACTCCCTCCGCAACTACAGGGATCCTCCGCGAAACCCATTCAACATCAGCTCAGTTGCCCGCTCATCAACTATCTAGACTCGTCTCTGTCACTCTCCGCACACCCATTTGGCACTCGCCCAGGCGCCACTCAACAACTGCTAGACTCCTCTCGATCACCCTCCGCGGAATACTCGGCGCTTACTTCATTACTTATTTTCTCTCATTTTCTCACATTCACACCCCAGGGATCCTATGCAGAACCCACTCGGCAGCACTCCTGGTGCCCCCCAACAACTCTCTACAGACTCCTCTCAGTCACTCTACGCGTACCCATTTGGCACCCGTTCCGGACGCCGCTCAACAACTCTAGACTCCTCTCGGTCCCTCTACACGGAACCCACACAACACCAGTCCAGGCGCCGCTCAATAACTCCAGACTCCTCTCAGCGCTTACTTCCTTGCTTATTTTCTCTCGTGTTCTCACATTCAGTCACTCTCCGCGGAACCCACGCTCGTCGGTTACTGGGCGAAACTGGAAACCAAATTGCTTAATTTCTTTCATTTCTTTTCCACTTTGCTCATGGCTACTCCCTGAGGTCCTCATACATATTCCAATCATCATAGAACTAGCTAGTCTAGGTCACAAGACCCTTCAGAATCATCTTCCTAGCCTAACCAAGCATTTCTAACATAAACCATAACAAAAACATACAAACAAGCAAGCATAGAAAAGCCACCAAGGAGGGGAAAGCTTAGGATTACCCACTTGTAGAAAAACCTGGTGGTGGTGAGGGAAGATTGGAGTGAAGTCCACTAGCTTGATGCTTCCAAAGCTTGGGGTCACCTCCCTCCAAGAGTTGGCTTATGGAAGAAGATGAAACTAAAGATGAGGGGATTTTGGGGAGGTGCAGCCACGGTTTTGTGGAGGATATGGGAGATGAAAATATTTCTTGGAGTTTTGGGGAGAGAACTCAGTTTGGGTGGTTGATGGTGAGTGGGAAGTATTAAATTTTGGAATTCAATAAAGTTAGATGAATAGTAGAAAGCATGGGCATAGGTATGGCTATGTGTAAGAAAGGTAAGGTGATGTGAGTCTTGGAAGCATGATTTAAGGGATTGGACAAAAATCCCCAACCAAACCGTGCAGCCCCTTCTCTCCTAGTTCAGCTGCCGAGATTTCACTTTCTCCCAGTCTCGTTCGCTCGTGCTTTATCGCTCGTAGCCTCGGTGCGTCGCGCACGGTCGTCCAAAAAATATTCCGTTTATACCGTCACGATCCTCTAATTCCCCTCTACCTAAGGGTATTAATATTTAAAGGTGTTTGTGAATTTTTCTCCGAGGGAGTATTTTCACGGACACCTTTTGCGCGTCAGAAAATTTCGTCGGCGAACAACGACTGTTCGGTTGTCTGCCGAACTTCTTGCCGCGACACGTCTTATTTTCTAGGTATATTTTACCTATTAATTCCCCATTTTAATTTCCTAGCCATGATTAGAAAATTAATATAATAATTATATTTACGATTATTTCCCTATGGAAAAATCGGGATGGTACAATATATATCCTACTTTACGGCTTTCAGATCCACAAGGGATCCAATTGCAGTATAGTCGGGTATAGTCGAACCACAGAGAGTTGCAAAAATACCGTTCTTGAGTTTGTTTAATTAAACAATTTGTGAAGGATTTGATAATTTGTTTGATAATTAAAATAAGTAAATAAACAACATAAAGTAAATAGGGAACAAATCAGAGGTAGTTCCGGAGCTTGTTGGGAATTTTAATCACATCATAGTTTCATGCATCCAGTTACTTTTACATAGAACTATCAATTGATTGCCCGCCACCAGTTCGTAACTTGTCATCACTTTCGCGCATGACAAGATCACAGGTTTCCTTTGTTAAACTGTCACTTTCGTGCACAAGCTTAACAAAGTACGCCGGCATTTATACAGATGTTAAAACGACTAACCTTTATTCCAGTTATGGCAACAAGATTAGACGAATTGGTTTAGTTCCAACTCTAATGATTGTAACTTTCGTTCACAACGTTCAAGTCTAGAATCTAGTTAAGCATAATGACGTTGATCTTAACTTGGTTACGATTTAATTAGTATAACTATCGTTCATACAACTAAATCCCAAATCAAGAATCAAAACACTAAGCAAAGACTAGTATTAAGTGCAAAACCATTCAAGCAAATCATAAGAAAAAGGATAGATTCATATGCAATAGTTACATGGATACAAGCAAACTACAGTAATGACAAAAATTCCAACAAAAAGAGGATTAGGAATCCATCTTGCAAGAGTATCTCGGAGGCAAGGTTTGGACGCTTACCATGACACGTGCTCACGCTATCATGACAGCGGCTTCGCCGAGCTTCCTTGATTCTCTCGGCTCCTTCACAAGCCTCCTCTTTGTTCCTAACCTAAACTAAGCTTAATAGTACAAGAAATATGTAAAAGAAGTGAAGAGTGGAGGGAGGATTGGATGGTTCCAAATGAAGGCTCGGCCTCCCCTATTTATAGGGCAAATCTGGGGGTCACCACTCAGCGGTAAGGGTACGCGGCGAGGGCTGTTTCGCTGACCGGCGGCGTGTTATCGCTCAGCGGTACAATCATTTCACGCGGCTTCATTAAATGCGCCGGCAGCTTTTTGCAGGGCGGCGTCGGCTCCAGCCTGGCACATTAAATGCGCCGGTGCAAGTTGGTCCTCGAGGTACAATCGTTCAGCGGTACAGGTACCACCGCTGAGCAGTTAGCCTTGTATCGCTGAGCGAAGAGAGCATAATCGCTGACTAATTAGTCCATTAGCGCTGAGCGATATTGACCTTGCGCTGAGCGGTCTTCACGCCTGGTTCCTCTTTTAAGCTCTTTTTCCTATTTTTCCCTTTTCTTCATTCTTCATGGGATTCTTCTAATTATTTATGCTTGCATCCATTCTTCAAAATATATTGAAAACCTACAAAAAATGGGGATTTAAGTTAGATAATTCTTTAAAACATAAGCGGATAAGTGCCATTTTAATAGGTCAAAATTTCGTAAATTGGGTACTTATCACTCCCCCTAACTTAAGACCTTGTTTGTTCTCAAACAAGAGGTAGTAGAATTATTTTACACGAGATCAATGCATATGAACAATCGGTTATTGCAATGAATTAAAATGTTTCAGACATTTACGCTTGAGACCTGTGAGTCATCATAGAAGAACCTAAAAAATCAAATGCACAATTACTTGAATACCATAAACAATCACTCTATCCAATGTCTTTTCCACCAAGGAAATTATCTTTATCACACAATGGTCAGTGGACCTGCTTAGGGTGAGTGTTTTCGCTAAATATCATCATTGAATTGCACAATTTAAATTTGTTACCTGTCTCATCAGTCAATACAATAGTATGGTCATGCAAGGATCACAAAGGACTTTCTAAGGTTGTAATGGGGCCAGGCTACAAAGAAAATTGGTTTTTTTTTGATATGCAAATATGTCCAATTAAGAGAGCAATGAAAACCAACTCTTTGTCACCTGTTTTTCTTTTCCCAACTTTGTTTCTTACCCCGTTATTCTCCTTGTTCTTTTCCTCAATCCTTTTTCTTGTTTTTCTTTTTGTTTTTGGATTGAGAGTAGGATTTTTCTTCTTTTTCTGTCTCTATTCTGTTTTTTTATTTGACTTCTTTATTTATTCCCACTTTTACCCATCCTTGTCTCCCCCTGACTTGGATCTTTGCACATAATCCAATTTGAAATGCTCTCTTAATTCCGGATATTAAGGGATAACATTGTTTTTCTTTTTAAGGTTCGGGAATAATGAAACAAAAAATTTCTCATGTTAGGCTCAAAAGGGGCAGCAAAGGATGTTGCTAATTAAGGTAGGCTTTATTTGGCCAAGTGGGTTTAAAAATCTAAAGAACAGAATGCCTTGATCATTTCCTATTCTTTCCATACAATTATCAAAATTAGAGACTCAAACAAATTCAATTATGCAAAAACAATGGTGATTCTCTCTTCTTACTTAGTGTATGGCTCACTCCCTTACTTGGCTAGGGTTTATTTCCTTGATTTAAAAACATTTTCAAGGTTATGCTCATGCAAACAAGTAAAGGTGTATAATGACATGTTCATGATATCTATGAATCACAAAGGCCTATTATGGATACTGAAACAATTCAATTCATGATGTATTTTGTACATGCATTAAACCCAAGTAAAATAAACTACTACTTTGTTTTTAAACAACAAGTCTTAACCACATATTAAAATACTAAGGAAATTAATTAAATAAGGTGCTAAAAATTAAAATGCTCCCTGTTCATGGTGAATGTCTTGAAGTAGCCTCGTTGATGTAGCCCTTTTGCAGTTGTTTAGGCTACTTCATCTTTCTTCAATGTCTTGAGGAGATAGAGGCTCATCCTCCTTTAGGAATCATGCTCTTCTTCCTCTTCCTCTTTGTTTGTCTGGAATTGATTCTTGCTCAATACAATGCTTTGGAAAGTCTTTCTTGTTGCTTTGTGGCCTGCAAAACAATTAGAAACCCCTTTCCAAGGACTAACATAGCAAGTGTTAGAGAATCATATGATCAAAAAAATAATGTTTTAATTTTTGAATCCTTTGCAGACAGAATTTCCTACAACTGCGGACAGAATTTCCCGCTTAAGTGGTCTGAAGTTCCCACCTGTGTGGACAGAATTTCCCCCTTATTGTAGTCAAAATTTCCCACGATAATTTATGGATTCAAAACATTTTCATTTCAATCTTTCGGTCTTTGATCGTAAGGTGCTTTTAGAAAGATTTTTTTCTTTAAAATTTCTTGTCATTTCTTAAACAAATAAGAATCCATTTTCAATTAACTCTTGTGCACCTTTCTCAACTAATTGCTTAAAAGGTTTAAAATCTGTCATTAGGTTTAGAAATAAAAAATGCTTCAATTTTAGCTTAATTGAAAAGGATTAGTATTTTTAAATTTCAAACCTAATTACAAGATTTAGGTAACCTTTTAATCCTTTTTCACCATATTATAAAAAATATTCTTAACACCTTAAATTAATTAACCTTAAAATTAATAAACTACTGAAATAATAAAACTCACAAAACTCTGGGTTGTCTCCCAGACAGCGCTTTGTTTAACGTCATTAGCTCGACGCCTTTTACTTTCTAGCTCTCCTCCTCATCATCAGTCTTCCTCCCATGTCAAGAGTTCTTGGGGTTTAGCTCCGGATTGGCCGTGAATCTTTTCTTTTTCAACTCTGCTATATCAGTAGCCAATTGTCCCAATTGTGTTTCCAAATTCCTAATAGAGGCTTTGTTGTTCTTTTGATTAATCATTGATTGTTGCATAAATTGATTAAACGTTTCCTCTATTTTGGAACTTGGATAAACTGGTGGCTGGTTCTGATATGGGCGGGGTAGTTGATACGGCTGTGGCGGAGCTTTGTTAAATGGAGGACCAGCCTCTTGCCTCCATGGCTGATTGAAATTTTGATTCGGCCCCCTTTGGAAATTGTTTTGATAGGGCAGCCTTTGCTGGTTGTCAAGGAAGTGAACCTCTTCTTCGCTGAAATGACAGTTAACAGACGGGTGATCACCATTACAAATCTCACATTGGAATACCTGTTGCCTTTTTGCATCACGAGCTTCCTTGATCTGCTTCGGCAACTCATTTAAGGCCTTTTTCACCTCGTCTATTTGTTGTTGGAGTTGCTTGTTTTGGGCAAGTATTGCATCGTTGGTTCCCAGTTCAAGCACTCTGATAAGTGCCCAATTTACACAAAATTAACATAACAAAATGGCACTTATCTGTTATATTTTTAACGAATTATCTAATTAATTCCCCGTATTTTGTAGGTATTAAATATATTTTGAAGAATGGATGCAAGAAGTTTAATTGAAGAATAATCCCATGAAGAAGGGAAAAAAGGGTAGAATTGGAAAAGAGCTTAAAAAGAAGATTCTGGACGAAGGCATCGCTCAGCGAGGATCATTAATCGCTCAGCGCCTAAAGAAGAATCGCTCAGCGATGTTACCTGTATCGCTCAGCGAACTTAAGCCGGCAAGCCACTTGCACCGACACCATCATTGAGCCAGCTGGAGCCAACTAGGACCAGCCAATCACAGAGTGCCACGTCAGTGCCGCCCTGCAAAAAGCTGCCGAGAATTTAATGAAGACGCGTACAAGTACAATCGCTCAGCGATACAACGCCGCCGCCCAGCGATAACAACTTAATCGCTCAGCGATAGTACCAAAATCGCTGAGCGACGGAGACCAAATTTTGCCTATAAATAGAGGAGGCCGAGACCACTTCGGGGCATCCATCCATATTCCATACCCTTCCCCCTCCATTCTTCACTTCTTTTATACATTTTCTTTGTATTTGTAAGCCTAGTTTAGTTTAAATTAGGTTAGGAACAAAGACGAGGCTTGTGAAGGAGCCGGAGATCGAGGAAGCTTGGCGAAGCCATGGCCATGATAGCGTGAGGACGTGTCGTGGTAAGTGCCACAACCTTGCCTCCGAGATTCTCTTGTAAGATGGGTTCCTAACCCTCTTTTTGTTGGGATTTTGATTACTATTGTAGTTTTCTTGTATCCATGTAACTATTATATATGAATCTATCCTTTTTTCTATGATTTGCTTGAATGGTTTTATTCTTAATGCTAGTTTTGTTTAATGTCTTGATTCTTGATTTGGGATTTAGTTACATGAACGAAAGTTATGCTAATTGAATCATAACCAAGTTAAAATCAACGTCATTATGCCTAACTAGATCCTAGACTTGAACGTTGTGAACGAAAGTTACAATCATTAAAGTCTAACCTAAATCATTTCATCTAACCTTGTTCCTGTAACTGGAATAAAGGTTAGCCGTTTTAACATCTGGATTAATGCTGGCGTACTTTGTTAAGCTCGTGTGCAAGAGTGACAGTTTAACAAGGGAAACCTGTGATCTTGTCATGCGCGAAAGTGATGACAAGTTAAGAACTGGTGGCGGGCAATCAAACGATAGTTCTATGTAATAAGAAACTGGATGCATGAAACTATGATGTGATTAAAATTCCCAACAAGCTCCGGAACTACCTCTGATTTGTTTCCTATTTTAATTTTCTGTCTTTTATTTAGTATTTAAATATGAATCAAATCACAAATCTTTCACCTCATTGTTTAATTAAATGAACTCAAGAACGATATTTTTACAACTCCCTGTGGGATCGACCATACCCTATACTGCAATTGGATTCCGTCGGAATCTGAAAGCCGTAAAGTAGGTATGTATATAAATATTTAATTTGAACGACAAAAGCACAGACAAACTTTCTAAGAGATTGGCATGGTTGTGACAAAACCTAGAGCTATGTCGAGATCCTAGAAAGTGGTTAAAAAGGCTTTCATCACACTCCTCTTCTCCTAGGTCCTCTGTGGAACTGGCCTTGTTGATCTGTCAAGCCCATGGAATCAATAATAGAGATAGCTTCTTCAGGAGTTTTGGACATTATCTGTCCACCAGCTGCAGCATCAAGCATGGGTTTGTGCTGTTGTTAGAGTCCGTTGCAGAAGATGTGAATTTGCGTGCGTGCATCGAACCTGTGATTAGGGCACTTCCTCAGCATGGGTTTGTATCTTTCCCAGGCCTCACAGAGACTTTCTCCAGGAGCCTGCACAAATGTAGCAATTGCAGTCTTTAAATCCATAAACTTAGACTGAGAAAAGTATCTTGCACAAAACTTCTCCTCTAATTGATCCCAATTGGACAAGATATGTTGTGGTTGATCAAGTAACCACTCCTTGGTTTTGCCGATCAAAGTCATGGGAAACATCCTTAAAAAGATTGATTCTTCATCGGCGTCGGACATTCCCCAGTCCCACAGAGTTCATAGAACTTCGTCAAATGAGCATATGGATCCTCATGATCCAAACCTACAAAAGGGTTAGCATATAATAATTAGACCAAACCAGGTTGCATCTGAGGTTGTCTTTGTGCTCCAGTAGTTCTGCTCCAGTAGAACAAAACCCCTATTGTCACTGGCTCCTGCAGCGTTGCCAGCTCCTGTGTTATCTCCAGCACCAGTGGTTTTAGCCATGGTCTCTTCTTGGTTAGATGAAGAAGTTGATGATGAAGTTGTTTCTTGTTCTGCTCTTTGTTTAGCTAGCTTCTTTTTCTTCTTTTTACTATTTCTCCTCAAGTAGCTTCAATCTCAAGGTCAAACAACAATTGATCTTTTGAAGTCTTACCTCGCAATTGCTAAGAAAAATTCACACTAGCCAAATAAGATTAGAACAGGATAGTTCTCAACATAAAAGAAAATGAAAAAAAAAATAAGAACTATACAATATTTTACAAGTATTCACAATTGTTTAACTAAACAAAACTCAAGCAATGTATTTTTGACGCAACTCCCCGGCAATGGCACCAAATTTGATGAAAGCCAAATAACACTTTCTCTAATCTTGACACAGCTTAGGTTTTGTCACAACTGTGCCGATTTCGTAGAAGCCTATTGTTTGCACTTTACGTTGCTCAAATTAAATTTATATATATCCTACTTTACGGCTTTCAGATCCATAAGGGATCTAATTGCAGTATAGTCGGGTATAGTCGAACCACAGAAAGTTGCAAAAATATCGTTCTTGAGTTTTTTTAATTAAACAATGGAGTGAAGGATTTGATAATTTGTTTGATAATTAAAATAAGTAAATAAACAACATAAAGTAAATAGGGAACAAATTAGAGGTAGTTCCGGAGCTTGTTGGGAATTTTAATCACATCATAGTTTCATGCATCCAATTACTTATTACATAGAACTATCAATTGATTGCCCGCCACCAGTTCGTAACTTGTCATCACTTTTGCCCATGAAAAGATCATAGGTTTCCCTTGTTAAACTATCACTTTCGTGCACAAGCTTAACAAAGTATGCCGGCATTAATACAGATGTTAAAACGGCTAACCTTTATTCCAGTTATGGCAACAAGATTAGATGAATTGGTTTAGTTCTGACTCTAATGATTGTAACTTTCGTTCACAACGTTCAAGTCTAGAATCTAGTTAAGCATAATGACGTTGATCTTAACTTGGTTACGATTTAATTAGTATAACTGTCCTTCATACAACTAAATCCCAAATCAAGAATCAAAACACTAAGCAAAGTCTAGCATTAAGTGCAAAACCATTCAAGCAAATCATAAGAAAAAGGATAGATTCATATACAATAGTTACATGGATACAAGCAAACTACAGTAATGACCAAAATCCCAACAAAAAGAGGATTAGGAATCCATCTTGCAAGAGTATCTCGGAGGCAAGGTTTGGCGCTTACCATGACACATGCTCACGCTGTCATGACAGCGGCTTCGCCGAGCTTCCTTGATTCTCTCGGCTCCTTCACAAGCCTCATCTTTTTTCCTAACCTAAACTAAGCTTAAGAGTTCAAGAAATGTGTAAAAGAAGTGAAGAGTGGAGGGAGGATTAGATGGTTCCAAATGAAGGCTCGACCTCCCCTATTTATAGGGCGAATCTGGGGGTCACCGCTCAGCGGTAAGGGTACAATTGCTGAGCTGTGAGGGCTGTTTCGCTGAGCGGCGGTGCATTATCGCTCAGCGGTACAATCATTTCATGCGGCTTCATTAAATGCACCGACAGCTTTTTGCAGGGCGGCGCCGGCTCCAGCTGGCGCCAGCCTGGCGCATTAAATGCGCCGGTGCAAGTTGGTCCTCGAGGTACAATCGCTCAGCGGTACAGGTACCACCGCTGAGCAGTTAGTCTTTTATCGCTGAGCGAAGAGAGCATAATCGCTGACCGATTAGTCCATTAGCGCTGAGCGATATTGACCTTGCGCTGAGCGGTCTTCACGCCTGGTTCCTCTTTTAAGCTCTTTTTTCCTATTTTTCCCTTTCCTTCATTCTTCATGGGATTCTTCTAATTATTTATGCTTGCATCCATTCTTCAAAATATATTGAAAACCTACAAAAAATGGGGATTTAAGTTAGATAATTCTTTAAAACATAAGCAGATAAGTGCCATATTAACAGGTCAAAATTTCGTAAATTGGGCACTTATCAGCCGTCCAGTCTTACCACTTTCTTTATGTTCAATTGTAACAGCTTTTCCAGTGGATAGTTCATCCTTACTGGAATAAACTGAGCAGACTTGGTGATCAATCAATGATCACCCAAATGGCATCTACTCCTCTCACCGTGCATGGCAATCCTGACACGAAGTCCATGGATATACTGTCCCATTTCCACTCCGGTATCTCAGGAAGAGTCAATAATCCTGGAGGCTTCCGATGTTCCACCTTTGCCTTTTGACATACCCAACATTTTTGCACCTGCTCTTCTATATCACACTTCAGTGCTGCCACCAAAACATTTTTCTTAAGGTCATGATACATCTTGGTGGTGCCTGGGTGCATTGTGAAACGACTCTTGTGGGCTTCGTCCAAG
The DNA here is from genome assembly GCA_003254905.1 of Nissolia schottii. Lineage (NCBI taxonomy): Eukaryota > Viridiplantae > Streptophyta > Magnoliopsida > Fabales > Fabaceae > Nissolia > Nissolia schottii. The sequence continues at coordinate 62,033 of QANU01089712.1, forward strand.
ATGTCCCTTCTGAGATCCCCTTCGTCCGGCACGCAAATACAGTTGTTGAAGCGTACAATCTCATGCTTCCTACTACAACCTCCTTCCCCTTCCCCTCTTTCACAGCCTTG
>QANU01089713.1:6451-38561 GCA_003254905.1 Nissolia schottii
AATTATCCCACCATATATTAGATGGTCGTCCATCCCATCTATTTAACCGAACACAGGTCAACGAATTATCCCACAATTTTATCTCGGGTCCGAGTAATCAAATTATCTCGTCATAATTTCAAGGGTCATACAGGCCATCAAACTTCCGACAACAATTTCACGGGTCATCGAATTATCCCATAATTTTATGTCGGGTCCGAGTAATCAAATTATCTCGTCATAATTTCAAGGGTCGTACGGGCCATCGTGCTTCCGACAATGATTTCACGGGTCATCGAATTATCCTACTATATATTAGATGGCCCTCCACGCCATCTATTTAACCCACTATAGGTCATCGAATTATCCCACCATATATTAGATGGTCCTCCATGCCATCTATTTAACCATCCACAGGCCATTGAATTATCCCATAATTTATTAGATGGTTCACCATGAGATTCATTTAACCCACCACAGGTCAACGAGTTATCCCACAATTTTATCTCGGGTCGGACGAGTAATGAGATTATCTCGTCATCATTTCAAGGGTCACACGGGTCATTGAATTATCCCATCATATATTAGGTGGTCCTCTATACCATCTATTTAACCCATCACAGGTCATGGAACTATACCACCATATATTAGATGGTCCTATATGCCATCTATTTAACCAACCATAGGCCATTGAATTATCCCACAATTTATTAGATGGTTCTCCATGAGATCCATTTAACCCACCACAGGTCAACGAGTTATCCCGCAATTTTATCTCGGGTCGGATGAGTAATCAAATGATCTCGTCATAATTTCAAGGGTCATACGGGCCATCAATTTTCTGACAATAATTTCACGAGTCATTGAATTATCCCACCATATATTAGATGGTCGTCCATGGCATCTATTTAACCCAACACAGGTCAACGAATTATCCCACAATTTTATCTCGTGTCCGAGTAATCAAATTATCTCGTCATAAAGTCAAGGGTCGTACGAGCCATCAAACTTTCGACAATAATTTCACGGGTGATCGAATTATCACACCATATATTAGATGGCCCTCCATGCCATCTATTTAACCCACTACAGGTGATCAATATATCCCACCATATATTAGATGGTCCTCCATGCCATCTATTTAACCAACCACAGGCCATTGAATTATCCCACTATTTATTAGATGGTTCTCCATGAGATCCATTTAACCCACCACAGGTCAACGAGTTATCCCGCAATTTTATCTCGGGTCGGACGTGTAATCAAATTATCTCGTCATAATTTCAAGGGTCATACGGGCCATCAAATTTCTGACAATAATTTCACGAGTCATTGAATTATCCCCCATGTATTAGATGGTCGTCCATGCCATCTATTTAACCTAACACAGGTCAACGAATTATCCCACAATTTTATCTCGGGTCCGAGTAATCAAATTATCTCGTCATAAAGTCAAGGGTCGTACGAGCCATCAAACTTCCGACAATAATTTACGGGTGATCGAATTATCACACCATATATTAGATGGCCCTCCAGGCCATCTATTTAACCCACTACAGGTCATCGATATATCCCACCATATATTAGATGGTCCTCCATGCCATCTATTTAACCAACCACAGGCCATTGAATTATCCCACAATTTATTAGATGGTTCTCCATGAGATCCATTTAACCCACCACAGGTCAACGAGTTATCCCACAATTTTATCTTGGGTCTGACGAGTAATCAAATTATCTCGTCATAATTTCAAGGGTCACACGGGTCATTGAATTATCCCATCATATATTAGGTGGTCCTCTATACCATCTATTTAACCCACCACATGTCATCGAACTATACCACCATATATTAGATGGTCCTACATGCCATCTATTTAACCAACCACAGGCCATTGAATTATCCCACAATTTATTAGATAGTTCTCGACGAGATCCATTTAACCCACCACACGTCAACGAGTTATCCCGCAATTTTATCTCGGGTCGGACGAGTAATCAAATTATCTCGTCATAATTTCAAGGGTCATACGGGCCATCAAATTTCTGAAAATAATTTCACGAGTCATTGAATTATCCCAACATATATTAGATGGTCGTCCATGCCATCTATTTAACCCAACACAGGTCAACGAATTATCCCACAATTTTATCTCGGGTCCGAGTAATCAAATTATCTCGTCATAAATTCAAGGGTCGTACGAGCCATCAAACTTCCGACAATAATTTCACGGGTGATCGAATTATCCCACCATATATTAGATGGTCCTCCATGCCATCTATTTAGCCCACCACAGGTCATTGAATTATCCCTCAATTTTATCTAGATTCAGAGGAGTAATCAAGTTATCTCACCATAATCTCAAGGGTCATATGGTCCATCAAATTTCTGACAATTATTTCACGGGTCATCAACTTATCCCAACCTATATTAGATGGTCGTCTATGCCATCTATTTAACCCACCACAGGTCAGCGAATTATCCTACCATATATTAGACGGACCTCCATGCCATCTATTTAACCATATGACATCCATTTAACCTACCACAGGTAAACGAGTTATCCCACAATTTTATCTCGGGTCGGACGAGTAATCAATTTATCTCGTCATAATTTCAAGGGTCATACGGGCCATCAAATTTCTAACAATAATTTCACGGGCCATTGAATTATCCCACCATATATTAGATGGTCGTCCATGCCATCTATTTAACCTAACACAGGTCAACGAATTATCCCACAATTTTATCTCGGGTCCGAGTAATCAAATTATCTCGTCATAATTTCGAGGGTCATACAGGCCATCAAACTTCCGACAACAATTTCACCGGTCAACGAATTATCCCACAATTTTATCTCGGGTCCGAGTAATCAAATTATCTCATCATAATTTCAAGGGTCCTATGGGCCATCGAGCTTCCGAAAATGATTTCACGGGTCATCGAATTATCCTACCATATATTAGATGGCCCTCCACGCCATCTATTTAACCCACTATAGGTCATCGAATTATCCCACCATATATTAGATGGTCCTCCATGCCATCTATTTAACCAACCACAGGCCATTGAATTATCCCACAATTTATTAGATGGCTCTCCATGAGATCCATTTAACCCACCACAGGTCAACGAGTTATCCCGCAATTTTATCTCAGGTCGGACGAATAATCAAATTATCTCGTCATAATTTCAAGAGTCATACGGGCCATCAAATTTCTGACAATAATTTCACGAGTCATTGAATTATCCCGCCATATATTAGATGGTCATCCATGCCATCTATTTAACCCAACATAGGTCAACGAATTATCCCACAATTTTATCTCGGAGCCGAGTATTCAAATTATCTCGTCATAAATTCAAGGGTCGTACGAGCCATCAAACTTCCGACAATAATTTCGCGGGTGATCGAATTATCCCAACATATATTAGATGGCCCTCCATGCCATCTATTTAACCCACTACAGGTCATCGATTTATCCCACCACATATTAGATGGTCCTCCATGCGATCTATTTAACCAACCACAGGTCATTGAATTATCCCACAATTTATTAGATGGTTCTCCATGAGATCCATTTAACCCACCACACGTCAATGAGTTATCCCGCAATTTTGTCTCGGGTCGGACGAGTAATCAAATTATCTCGTCATAATTTCAAGGGTCATACGGGCCATCAAATTTCTGACAATAATTTCACGAGTCATGGAATTACCCCACCATATATTAGATGGTCGTCCATGCCATCTATTTAACCCACCACAGGTCAACGAATTATCCCACATATTTATCTCGGGTCTGAGTTATCAAATTATCTCGTCATAATTTCAAGGTTCATACGGGCCATCAAACTTCCGACAATAATTTCACGGGTTATCGAATTAACCCACCATATATTAGATGGTCCTCCATGCCATCTATTTAACCAACCACAGACCATTGAATTATCCCACAATTTATTAGATGGTTCTCCATGAGATCCATTTAACCCACCACAGGTCAACGAGTTGTCCCACAATTTTATCTCGGGTCGGGTGAGTAATCAAATTATCTCGTCATAATTTCAAGGGTCATACGTGTAACATCCCGCTTTTTCACTGTACGGATAATCAGTGTAATAAAGAATTATAAGGTGATTAAGGAGGCGAGAAAATTTAATTATTACCTTTAATTCATAAGAATCATCTTTAACTCATAAGAATAGCATTTAAAATGGAGGTGTCGTGACCGGCGAATTTTTCGGAGCCTTAAGACGATTTCCGGACTAATCGGGAATTTTTCCGGATACCGAAAGTAACCGTAAAATACACTAATAAAATAATAATTCCCCGAATATTCCCACCGGACTCAACTACTAATAAGGGAAAATTAGTAGAGCGCGAGGGTATGTCTGGATTATTTTTCAGACATCCACACGTGAAGTACTGGTACTGCGAACGACAAAACGCAATCAAGCATAATCAAAATTGGACTGATGGAGGTCATATTTATCCATAGTAAATATTTACATAAAATATACTATTATATAATATACTAATCTTAGTGAATAGTAATAATAATAATAATAATATAATAATATTAATATATATAATATATATAATAAAATAAGAAAACTTATATTATATAGATATATATGTATATAGGACGGTGGGGGGCTGCCCTTGATGCCATTTCCAATTTGTTTTCTTTCTTTCCTCTCTCCTGACGCCGAAGTTCTTTCTTTTCTTTGCTTTCATTTCGTTTTTTTCTTTTGTTAATTTTATTTGTTTTCGTTTTCTTTCTTTATTTTCGCTGAAGCTTTGTGCTTCAAGTTATTTCTTTGTTTCCTTTATATTTTCTTGGCTTTCTTCATTTTATTCTTTCCTGATTTTCCTGAAGCCATGGTACTTCACTTTCTCTGTTTCTTTCTCCGTTCTTTCTTTTCCTTGTTTTCCCTGTTTCGTTTGTTCACTGCTGTGATGTTGTCGGACGCCGGAAAAATAGCAAGATTGTCATGGAAGCGCTCAGGGAATTTTCCTCTTCACTTCTACCGTTTCCAAACTGGATTTGGAGGTGGGTAGTCCGAACACCCCTGTCTAGGGATTTTTTAACTGTATATTTATTATGTATGTATTTTTGAGTAGGGAAAATTAGAAATATTATGAGAAAAATATGGAGTTAATGATGCTAGAAGGATTTGCAGAAATATTGAGGTTAGGAAAATATAACTGTGTTGGTTGGAATTGTGTAGGAAGCCTCAGTAAGCACTGAGAAAAGAAATTCTATTTTTGGAAGCTGTGACTTCCCGCTGAGCGGTCACACGGGACCGCTGAGCGGCCGAGCACAGGACGACTCCCCTACACTTCTTCCTCACCGGACAGCTCCCCCACAGGTGGGTAACTCTAGTTCCTCACCTCTTTGATGGTGAATGGTTGTTATGTGATTAGATGTGTATGTATGTCTTTGTATTTAAGTGTATGTGTATGCTTGCCTAATGATTTTAGAAATTATGCTAGGGCTTAGGAAGATGATTCTGAAGGGTCCTGTGACCTGGATTAGATAGGATTATTATGTTTGGATTATGTGTGAAAGCTCAAGCAGGTTCCATGGAGAAAGGGGGAAGAAAAGAGAGAAAAACGATGAACTCTGTTTTCAGTTTCGCCAGTTATCGCTGAGCGGACTCGTGTTAAACGCTGAGCGCGAGGGCTCAAACCGCTGAGCGAACAATAGTTTTTGCTGAGTGGCTTGAGACCAGAAAGTCTTATGGAACCCTCTTGAGGCACATAGTCCAGTAATTAATGCTATAGCTATGATGGATAACTGAATTATATGCGGTACATGCTGTATGTGAATATGTGAAGAAAATGTAACATGCATATTACATGTAGTCTGTGATAAAATCTGTAGCATTTCATGCATTCATGCTAAGCCAAGTTAAAGGATTAGAAGTAATGATGAGATAAGTAAAGATTCTGAAATGAACCATAGGAAACAAGATATAACATGTCTGCAGGTACAGAAAAGCCAGAAATGCTGAATTACAACTGAACCATGCTGAATAAAAATGCTGAAAAGGGATAAACGCCCAATGCTGAAAAGGGCCAATGCCCAATGCTGAAAAGGGCTAAACGCCCAAGCTGATAATGGCTATATGCCACATGCTGAAAAGGCCGTGATCACGTGAGCCAAACTATGATCCCACTTCAGGAGGTCAAGGCATCCTGAATGTGGAAGCCCGCCACAGGTGGTGTCAATATGGCATACCTGGAGGTGTGCGGTTACCACGCCTTTACATTGTCGAAAGGGGGCAAGCCTAGGTGGGGGTACAATATCCGCCCACTGTCGAGGGGTCCCGAGGGGGCACACAGCAGGTGGAAGCCCACCGCAGGAAGGTCTAGACAGTGTCGGCCTACACTGAGGGTGCGAGGTTATTCCTTCATACTAATGTCAACAGAGGACATTACTATGGTGGGAATAACACATATTCCAAAGCAGGATATGCTGTTATGCAGGTTTATGCTGTCATATTTTGTTATGCACATGTACATTCTGTTAGGCATGTTTATTCTGATAATTCTGTCATGTTTATGCTGATGACTCTGCTAGACATAGTCTGATGATTCTGTTATATGTATTCTGTTATGTATTCTGATTATTCTGGATGTATAATTCATGCTGTTATGCCGTACCGTCAAGAGCACGCTCGAGACGGTTATGTATATTCACGAAATGCTAATCAGCACGAGAATGTAGTAAGCAAGAGTAGTTACCATGTCACATAATAATGCAGATAAAGCCGTTCAGATAGGCCAGATAATAAATAGTAGGCTGTTTAGTATGTATGTTCACTAGAGATCTCTGAGCGGCCTGAAGTCCGACATAATCTGATACGAGACTCAGGAACTAAAGTTATTTCCACTGAGAACCTACCGTTCTTATTCCCACTGCCTTATGACTTCAGGTACTGATGATGAGTCGTACTTTGAGGATGCGGACGAACTGCCAGCTGAGTCGTGAGCGGCCGTGACAGGAGATGGACTTAAAGAACAGGATGTCAGGATTTTTGGCCAAGGGCATACTGAGTAGTATTCCAGTAGCCCTTGTCTTTTGATGTATGTATTTGAATTCTGTATATGGTATTTTAGTTTATGTACATGTTATGTGTATCTTACTTATCGTATATACAACTATGTGGCAGATATGATGGACCACATGAATGTATATTGGATGCTTTATTACTATATTGTTACACGCTTTGTTATATTTGTTCTTCCCAACGCATGGCTCTATTTTAGTAATTACTCAATGCAAATGAAAAGTTTCAAACGGGTCCCTATGTTCTTAAGCAACTATTTTCGAAAGACAACAATGGACTAAGGTATTCCGACCAGGTAGAAAACAACCTAGTGAGCATTGTTTACTACGTACGGGCAAACAGTTAGCTAGGGTGTTTCAATACGGGCCATCAAATTTCTGACAATAATTTCATGGGTCATTAAATTATACCACCATATATTAGATGGTCGTCCATGCCGTCTGTTTAACCCAACACAGGTCAACGAATTATCCCACAATTATATCTCGGGTCTGAGTAATCAAATTATCTCGTCATAATTTCAAGGGTCATACGAGCCATCAAACTTCCGACAATAATTTCACGGGTCATTGAATTATCCCACCATATATTAGATGGTCGTCTATGCCATCTATTTAACCCAACACAGGTCATCAAATAATCCCACCATATATTAGATGGTCCTCCATGCAATCGATTTAACCAACCACAGGCCATTAAACTATCCCACAATTTATTAGATGGTTCTCCATGAGATCCATTTAACCCACCACAGGTCAACGAGTTATCCCACAATTTTATCTCGAGTCGGATGAGTAATCAAATTATCAGGTCATAATTTCAAGGGTCATACGGGCCATCAAATTTCTAACAATAATTTCACGGGTCATTCAATTATCCCACCATATATTAGATGGTCGTCCATGCCATCTATTTAACCCAACACAGGTCAACGAATTATCCCACAATTTTATCTCGGGTCTGTGTAATCAAATTATCTCGTCATAATTTCACGGTTCATACGGGCCATCAAACTTCCGACAATAATTTCACGGGTCATTGAATTATCCCATCATATATTAGGTGGTCCTCCATGCCATCTATTCAACCCACTACAGGTCATCGAATAATCCCACCATATATTAGATGGTCCTCCATGCCATCTATTTAACCAACCACAGGCCATTGAATTATCCCACAATTTATTACATGGTTCTCCATGAGATCGATTTAACCCAGCACAGGTCAACAGGTTATCCCACAATTTTATCTTGGGTCGGACAAGTAATCAAATTATCTCGTCATAATTTCAAGGGTCATACGGGCCATCAAATTTCTGACAATAATTTCATGGGTCATTGAATTATCCCACCATATATAGATGGTCGTCCATTCCATCTGTTTAACCCAACACAGGTCAATGAATTTTTCCATAATTTTATCTCGGGTCCGAGTAATCAAATTATCTCGTCATAATTTCAAGGTTCATACGGGCCATCAAACTTCCGACAATAATTTCACGTGTCATCGAATTATCCCACCATATATTAGATGGCCCTCCATGCCATCTATTTAACTAACTTCCTCCATGCCATCTATTTAACCAACTACAGGCGATTGAATTATCCCACAATTTATTAGGTGGTTCTCCATGAGATCCATTTAACTCACCACAGGTCAACGAGTTATCCCACAATTTTATCTCGGGTGGGACGAGTAATCAAATTATCTCGTCATAATTTCAAGCGTCATACGGGACATCAAATTTCTGAGAATTATTTCGTGGGTCATTGAATTATCCCACCATATATATTAGATGGTCGTCCATGCCATCTATTTAACCCAACACAGGTCAACGGATTATCCCACAATTTTATCTTGGGTCCGAGTAATCAAATTATCTCGTCATAATTTCAAGGTTCATACGGGCCATCAAACTTCTGACAATAATTTCATGGGTCATCGAATTATGCCCTCCATGCCATCTATTTAACTAACTTCCTCCATGCCATCTATTTAACCAACTACAGGCGATTGAATTATCCCACAATTTATTAGATGGTTCTCCATGAGATCCATTTAACCCGCCACAGGTCAACGAGTTATCCCACAATTTTATCTCGGGTGGGACGAGTAATCAAATTATCTCGTCATACTTTCAAGGGTCATACGGGACATCAAATTTTGGACAATTATTTCATGGGTCATTGAATTATCCCACCATATATATTAGATGGTCGTCCATGCCATCTATTTAACCCAACACAGGTCAACGGATTATCCCACAATTTTATCTTGGGTCCGAGTAATCAAATTATCTCGTCATAATTTCAAGGTTCATACGGGCCATCAAACTTCCGACAATAATTTCACGGGTCATCGAATTATCCCACCATATATTAGATGGCTTTCCATGCCATCTATTTAACCCATTACAGGTGATCGAATTATCCCACCATATATTAGATGGTCCTCCATGCCATCTATTTAACCAACCACAGGCCATTGAGTTATCCCACAGATTATTAGATGGTTCTCCATGAGATCCATTCAACCCACCTAAGGTCAACGAGTTATCCCACATATTTATCTCGGGCCGGACGAGTAATCAAATTATCTCGTCATAATTTCAAGGGTCATACGGGCCATCAAATTTCTGACAATAATTTCACGGGTCATTGAATTATCCCACCATATATTAGATGGTCGTCCATGCCATCTATTTAACCCAACACAGGTCAACGAATTATCCCACAATTTTATCTCGAGTCCGAGTAATCAAATTATCTCGTCAAAATTTCAAGGTTCATACGGGCCATTAAACTTCCGACAATAATTTCACGGGTCATCGAATTATCCCACCATATATTAGATGGCCCTCCATGCCATGTATTTAACTAACTTCCTCCATGTCATCTATTTAACCAAATACAGGCGATTGAATTATCCCACAATTTATTAGATGGTTCTCCATGAGATCCATTTAACCCGCCACAGGTCAACGAGTTATCCCACAATTTTATCTCGGGTGGGACGAGTAATCAAATTATCTCGTCATACTTTCAAGGGTCATACGGGACATCTAATTTTGGACAATTATTTCAAGGGTCATTGAATTGTCCCACCATATATATTAGATGGTCGTCCATGCCATCTATTTAACCCAACACAGGTCAACGGATTATCCCACAATTTTATCTCGGGTCCGAGTAATCAAATTATCTCGTCATAATTTCAAGGTTCATACGAGCCATCAAACTTCCGACAATAATTTCACTGGTTATCGAATTATCCCACAATATGTTAGATGGCTTTCCATGCCATCTATTTAACCCATTATAGGTGATCGAATTATCCCACCATATATTAGATGGTCCTCCATGCCATCTATTTAACCAACCACAGGCCATTGAATTATCCCACAATTTATTAGATGGTTCTCCATGAGATCCATTTAACCCACCACAGGTCAACGAGTTATCCCACAATTTTCTCTCGGGTCAGACGAGTAATCAAATTATCTCGTCATAATTTCACGGTTCATACGGGCCATCAAATTCCGACAATAATTTCACGGGTCATTGAATTATCCCATCATATATTACGTGGTCCTCCACGCCATCTATTCAACCCACTACAGGTCATCGAATAATCCCACCATATATTAGATGGTCCTCCATGCCATCTATTTAACTAACCATAGGCCATTGAATTAACCCACCATTTATTAAATGGTTCTCCATGAGACCCATGTAACCCACCACAGGTCAACGAGTTATCCCACAATTTTATCTCGGGACGAACGAGTAATCAAATTATCTCATCATAATTTCAAGGGTCATACAGGCCATCAAATTTCTGATAATAATTTCACTGGTCATTGAATTATCCCACCATATATTAGATGGTCGTCCATGTCATCTATTTAACCCAACACAGGTCAACGAATTATCCCACAATTTTATCTCGGGTCCGAGTAATCAAATTATCTCGTCATAATTTCAAATTATCCCACAATTTATTAGATGGTTCTCCATGAGATCCATTTAACCCACCACAGGTCAACGAGTTATCCCACAATTTTATCTCGGGTTGGACGATTAATCAAATTATCTCGTCATAATTTCAAGGGTCATACGGGCCATCAAATTTCTGACAATAATTTCACGGGTTATTGAATTATCCCACCATATATTAGATGGTCGTCCATGCCATCTATTTAACCCAACAGAGGTCAATGAATTATCCCACAATTTTATCTCGGGTCCGAGTAATCGAATTATCTCGTCATAATTTCAAGGGTCGTACGGGCCATCAAACTTTCGACAATAATTTCACGGGTCATCGAATTATCCTACCATATATTAGATGGTCCTCCATGCCATCTATTTAACTAACTACAGGTCATCGAATTATCCCACCATATATTAGATGGTCCTCCATGCCATTTATTTAACCCAACACAGGTCAACGAATTATCCCACAATTTTATCTCGGGTCCGAGTAATCAATTTATCTCGTCATAATTTCAAGGGTCGTACGGGCCTTCAAACTTCCGACAATAATTTGACGGGTCATCGAATTATCCCTCCATATATTAGATGGCCCTCCATGCCATCTATTTAACTAACTACAGGTCATCGAATTATCCCACCATATATTACATGGTCCTCAATGCCATTTATTTTACCAACCACAGGCCATTCAATTATCCCACAATTTATTAGATGGTTCTCCATGAGATTGATGAAAGCCTTTTTAACCACTTTCTCAGATCTTGACACGGCCTTGGTTTTGTCACAACCATGCCAAGCTCGTTGAAAGCTTCTACTCGCTTTTGTCGTTCAAGTTAAATTTATATATACATACCTACTTTACGGCTTTCAGATTCCAAAGGAATCCAATTGCAGTATAGGGTATGGTCGATCCCACAGGGAGTTGTAAAATACCATGCTTGAGTTCATTTAATTAAACAATGAGGTGAAAGATTTGTGATTTGATTTATATTTAAATAGACTAAATAAATAAAAGACAGGAAAATAAAATAGGAAACAAATCAGAGGTAGTTCCGGAGCTTGTTTGGAATTTCAATCACATTATAGTTTCATGCATCCAGTTACTTATTACATAGAACTATCGTTTGATTGCCCGCCATCAGTTCTTAACTTGTCATCACTTCCACGCATGACAAGATCACAGGCTTTCCTTGTTAAACTGTCACTTTCGTACACTAGCTTAACAAGGTACGCCAGCATTAATCTAGATGTTAAAACGGCTAACCTTTATTCCAGTTACGGCAACAAGGTTAGATGAAATGATTTAGGTCAGACTCTAATTATTGTAACTTTCGTTCACAACGTTCAAGTCTAGATTCTAGGTAAGCATAGCATTATTGATTTTAATTTGGTTATGACTTAATTAGCATAACTTTCGTTCATGTAAACAAGTCCCGAATCAAGAATCAAAACACTAAACAAAACTAGCATTAGGCATGAAATCATTCAAGCAAATCATAAGAAAAAGATAGATTCATATGTAATAGTTACATGGATACAAGCAAACTACAATAGTAATCAAAATCCCAACAAAAAGAGGGTTAGGAACCCATCTTACAAGAGAATCTCGGAGGCAAGGTTTAGGCACTTACCATGACACGTGCTCACGCCGTCATGGCCATGGCTTCGCCAAGCTTCCTCGATCTCCGGCTCCTTCACAAGCCTCGTCTTTGTTCCTAACCTAACCTAAACTAATTTAAGCTTCCAAGTACAAAGAAAAAATGTAAAAAAAGTGAAGAATGGAGGGGGAAAAGGTATGGTTCGAAGTGGTCTCGGCCTTCTCTATTTATAGGCAAAATTTGGGGTCTGTCGCTCAGCGGTTTGGGTACTATCGCTGAGCGATAAGCTCTGAATCGCTGGGCGGCGGCGCTTAATCGCTGAGCGATCGTACTTGTACGCGTCTTCATTAAATGCTTGGCAGCTTTTTGCAGGGCGGCGCTGACGTGGCACTCTGTGATTGGCTGGTTCCAGTTGGCTCCAGCTAGCTCAGTGATGGTGCCGGCGCAAGTGGCTTGCCGACTTAAGTTCGCTGAGCGATACAAGTAACATCGCTGAGCGATTTGTCCCTTTGCGCTGAGCAATGCACATCCTTCGCTGAGCGACGCCTTCGTCCAGAATCTTCTCTTTTAAGTTCTTTTCCAATTCTGCCCTTTTCTTCCCTTCTTTATGGGATTATTCTTCAATAAATTACACTTGCATCCATCTACCAAAATATATTTAATATCCTACAAAATAAAGGGAATTCATTAGATAATTCGGTTAAAAACATAAAAGATAAGTGCCATTTTGATATGTCAATTTTGTGTAAATTGGGCACTTATCACTCCCCCTGACTTAAAACCTTGTTTGTCCTCAAACAAGAGGTAGTAGAATTATTTCACAAGAGATTAATGCTTATGAACACTCAGTTAATGTAGTGAATTGAAATGTTTCAAATGGTTTAAACTTGAGACCTTGTGAAACATTAAAGAACCGGAACAAGTCAAGTGCATCAAATACTTGAATAGCATAGGAAAATCACTCTATCCAATGTCTTTTCCACCAAGGAAATTATCTTTATGCACACTATGGTCAGTGGACCAATTTGGGGTGAGTGTATTCGCTCTATATCACCATTGAATCACAACAATGTAAATTTGTTACCTGTCTCATCATTCAATGCAAAAGTATGGTCATGCAAGGATCACAAAGGACTTTTTAAAAGGGTTGTAATAGGGCTAGGCTACAAAGAACATTGGTTTTTCTGGGTATACAATTCTTTCTAATCAAGAGAGCATTTAAAACCAACTCCTTGTTGTAAAATGCTTTCTTTTCAATAATCTCCCATTTTTTTTCTTTTTCAACCCCTTTTCTCCTTGATTTTCTTTTGTCTTCTATCCCTTTCTCTTTTTCTTCTTTTTGTTTTGGGATAGAATGTGTTCTTTTTCACTTCTTGCTTTTGTTCTTTTCATCTTTTGTACATCCCACTTTTTTTTCATCCTTGTCTCCCCCTGACTTAGATCTTTTGCACATAATCCAACTTAAAATGCTCTCTTAATCTAGGAATTAAGGGACAACATTGTTTTTCTTTTTAAGGCTCAGGGATTATGAAACAAAAATTTTCTCATGTTAGGCTCAAATGGGGTAACAAAGGATATTCCTAATTATGGGTTAGCTTATTTGGCCAAGTGGATTTATATTCTAAAGAACAAAAATGCCTTGATCATTTCCTATTATTTCCATACAATTATCAAATTTAGAGACTCAAACAAATTCAATTGTGTAATAACAATGGTGATTCTCTCTATCTCACTTAGTGTATGGGCTCACTCCCTCACATGGTTAGGGTTTAATTTCCTTGATTTAAAAACATTTTTCAAGGTTATGCTTATGCAAATAAGTAAAATATGCATATTGACATGTTCATGGTAACTATGTATGTATTCACAAGTCTAGTATAGATATTGAAACAGTTCAATTCATGATGTATTATGTTCATGCATCAAACCAAGTAAAATAAATTACTACTTTGTTTTTAAACAAACAAGTCTTAAGCATATATATTAAACTAATAATGAAATTAATTAATTAAGATGCTAGAAAATTAAAAAGCTCCCTGTTATGGTGAATTTCTTTGAAGTAGCCTCATTGATGTAGCTTCTTTTCATTTTATCCAAGCTACTTCATCTTGCTTCAATGCTTTTGAGGAGATAGAGGCTCATCCTCCTTGAGGAATCATGCTCTTCGTCCTCTAGAAGTGTGTCTCTCTTTTGATGTTGTTTGGAAATCTTCAGTGGTTGTTCTTTGGCCTGCAAAAACAATCAAAGAAAACTTCCTTTCTTCCAAGTAGCGTTAGAGATCATGTTTTATTTTGAATCCTTGTTGTAGACAGAATTCCCTACAATTGCGGACAGAACTTCCCGCTTAAGTGGACAGAAGTTCCCACTTGTGTGGACAAAATTTCCCACAATGATTTATAGATCCAAAATAAGCATTTTAAGGTGCTTTTTTGAAAAGATTCTTTTCTTAAGAATTTATTTTCATTTCAAATAAGAATCCTATTACCAATTTAAGCATGTGCACAAGTGTAACGGTCGAAAATCAGTGATTAAGTTTAAAATCAAAGTGCTTCAATTTAAGCTTAATTGAAAAAGATTAGCACTTTCGAGTTTCATTCCTAATTACATGATTAAAAAAAAAAACTTTCTTTTTCACCATATTTTATAAACTATTCTTAACACCTTAAATTAATTAACCTATAAAATTACTAAACTACTAATTAATAAAGACTTACAACATCTCTGGATTGCCTTCCAGACAGCGCTTTGTTTAACGTCGTTAGCCCGACGCATTTTTCTTTCTAGCTCTCCTCCTCATCATCAACCCTTATCCCATGGCAAGAGTCCTTAGGGTTCAGCTCCGGATTAGCCGTAAATCTTTTCTTTCTCAGCTCCGCTATATCAGTAGCCAACTGTCCCAATTGTGTCTCCAAGTTCCTAATAGAGGCTTCGTTGTTCTTTTGATTCATCATTGATTGTTGCATAAATTGATTGAACGTTTCCTCTATTTTGGAACTAGAGTGCACAGGTGGTTGGTTCTGATATGGGCGGGGCGGTTGGTACGGCTGTTGCGGGGCTCGGAATGATGGTCCAGCTTCTTGCCTCCATGGCTGATTAAAATTTTGATTCGGTCCCCTTTGGAAATTGTTTTGATAGGGTGGCCGCGGCTGGTTTTCAAGGAAGTGAACTTCTTCTTCCTTGAAATGACAAACATTAGACGGGTGATCGCCATTACAAATTTCACAGAAAAATACCTGTTGCCTTTTTGCATCGCGAGCTTCTCTTATTTGTTTTGGCAACTCGTTCATGGCTTTTTTCAACTCGTCCACCTGTTGTTGGAGTTGCTTTTGTTGGGCAAGAATGGCATCGTTGGGTCCCAGCTCAAGCACTCCTCCTCTCCTAGGACCTCTGTTATACTGGACTTGTTGGTCCGTCAAGGCCATGGAATCAATAATGAAGATGGCTTCCTCCGGCGTCTTGGACATGATTTGTCCACCGGCGGCAGCGTCCAGCATCAGTTTGTGCTGTTGTTGGAGTCCGTTCCTAAAGATGTGGATTTGTGTACGCGCATCGAACCCATGGTTCGGGCACTTTCTCAACATGGATTTGTAGCGTTCCCAGGCTTCACAGAGACTTTCTCCTGGAGCCTGCACAAATGTAGCAATAGCAGTTTTCAAATCCATAAATTTAGACTGAGAAAAGTACCTGGCACAAAACTTTTCCTCCAACTGATCCCAATTTGACAAGACGTTTTGTGGCTGATCAAGTAACCACTCCTTAGCTTTTCCAATCAAGGTCAGGGGAAACATCCTTAAAAAGATGGATTCTTCGTCGGCCTCGGACATTCCCACAGTCCCACAGAGTTCATAGAATTTTGTCAAATGAGCATAGGGATCCTCATGATCCAAACCTGCAAAAGGGTTAGCATATAACAATTGAACCAAACCAGGTTGCATCTGAGGTTGTCTTTGTGCTCCAGTAGTTCTGCTCATTCTTATAATGTTTCTAGGGGTAAAGCTAACAAAACCCCTATTACACTGGCTCCTGTGTCGGTGCCAGTTCCAGCTCTACCAGCTCCAGTTTCAAGGGTCATACGGGCCATCAAATTTCTGACAATAATTTCACGGGTCATTGAATTATCCCACCATATATTAGATGGTCGTCCATGCCATCTATTTAACCCGACAGAGGTCAATGAATTATCCCACAATTATATCTCGGGTCCGAGTAATCAAATTATCTCGTCATAATTTCAAGGGTCGTACGGGCCATCACACTTTCGACAATAATTTCACGGGTCATCGAATTATCCCACCATATATTAGATGGTCCTCCATGCCATTTATTTAACCCAACATGAAATACCCTAGCTAACTGTTTACCCGTACGTAGTAAACAAAGCTCACTAGGTTGTTTGCTATCTGATCGGAATACCTTAGTCCATTGTTATCTTTCGAAAATAGTGGTTTAAGAAAATAAGGACCAATTTTAAACTTTTCATTGACATTACATAGTTGTGAAACTAGAGCCATGCGTCTGAAAAACAAATATAACAAAGCGTCTAGCAGTAGTATAATAGAGCATCCAATATACAACCAGTGGTCCATCATAACAAGGTCACATAGGTGTATATATAGTACATAATACATAAGATACATCATATGTACATAAATCAAAATATCACTACATGAGTCATAATACAGCATCTCAAAGTACATATCAAAATACAAGGGCTGCTAGAGACCCTTGGCAAAAATCTGGACATCCAGCTCTCTCTATGTCCCTATCCTGTCACTGCCGCTCATGGCTCTGCTGGCGGCTCATCGGCATCTTCAAAACATGAATCATCGTCAGTACCTGAAGTCAATAAGGTAGTGGGAGTGAGAACGGTAGGTTCTCAGTGGAAGTAACTTTAGTTCCGGAATCTCGTCTCATATTAGGTCGGACTTCAGGCCGCTCAGAGATCTCTAAGTGAACATGTATACTACATATCCTACTGATTATTATCTGGCCTATCTGAACGGCTTTATCTACATTACTATGTGATCTGGGAACTACTCTTGTTTACTACGTTCTCGTGTTGATTAACATTACGTTTACATACATAGCCGTCCCGAGCTTTCTCTTGACGGTAACAACATAACAACAGGATAATAGCTTAAAATCTCTCATGCATAATAGAATAGTCAGAATAACCAGAATGCACCTTTTCACATACTTATGCATAACATAATAAACATGCTAAATGGTCATGCATTACATAATAATCAGCGTTTGGAATATATGTTATTCCCACCATAGTATTGTCCTCTCTTGACATTACTATGACAGAATAACCTCGCACCTCCAGGTGGTCCTCTGTGACCCCTGCGGTGGGCTTCCACCTGCCGTGTGCCCCCTCGGGACCCCTCGACAGTGGGCAGATATTGTACCCCCACCTAGGCTTGCCCCCGTACGACAATGCAAAGGCGTGGCAACCGCACACCTCCAGGTATGTCATATCGACACCGCCTGTGGCGGGCTTCCACATTCAGGATGCCCCTCGGACCTCCTGAAGTGGGATCATAATTGGTTCACGTGATCATGGCCTTTTCAGCATATGGCATTTAGCCCCTTTCAGTAACATCTCAGCATTCATTACCTTTCAGTACCTGCATCATGTCATGACTTGTTTCTCTATGTTTCCATTCATTTCATTTTCTTTCTTTAACTCATCACTACTTCTAATTCTCTAAACCCTGCTTTATCCTGAATGCATGGAATGCGTCACACACGGTATGTAATTGATATATTCACAACATTTTCCTCCTATACTCACCTAATTCAATGATCTATCATAATATAGTAATAAATATTGGAATATGTACCTTAGGAGAACTCTATAAACTTTTCAGGTCTCATATCGTTACAGAAGGAACTACGTTTTCACTCAACGGCCGGGGCCCTCCGCGTTTAACACCAAAACACCCGGGAGCCACTCAGCACGCCGCTCAGCGCGCCGCTCAGCAACGGCGCTTAGCGCGTCGCCTGGCGCGCCTGACGCCCTGTACCTGCAGAATTTTGTTTTTCTCTCTTTTCTTCCCCTTTTTCCCAAGAAACTTGCCTAAGTTTTTCACACATCTATAACATACAATAAACCTATCTAATCCAGGTCACAGGACCCTTCAGAATTGTCTTCCAAAGCCTAGCATCAATTCTAGCAATTATAGACATACATGCGTAGAGACATACATACATACACATAAGCACATAACTCATCATTCACCATCAAAGAAGGTGAGGACTTAAGTTACCCACCTCCTCGCTAGCTCTTTGATGATTGAAGAAAGGTGGAATCAAGCCTTGCTTGCTTGCTTGAGAATTTCTGGACCTAACATGAAAACCATGGAATAATTAGAAAACCTAGGTTATGGAGTCTTCTCACCAAGTGAAGAGAAACTCCTAGCTTTGCTATTCACTTACCTTCTTGATTAATTTGAGAGTGAATTAGGATGATGAGAAGCAAAGGATGATTATGGAATCTTGAGGGAAATTTAGGGAATGTTGA
Organism: Nissolia schottii; assembly: GCA_003254905.1. Lineage (NCBI taxonomy): Eukaryota > Viridiplantae > Streptophyta > Magnoliopsida > Fabales > Fabaceae > Nissolia > Nissolia schottii. The sequence goes on from QANU01089713.1 coordinate 25,630, forward strand.
GAGTTTTAGGTTTTAGAAACCTTTGGAGGAAGAATTGAAACTTTGGAGTGTTTGTATGTGTGTGTGTGTCTTCGGGGACCTAGGGCTGCCGTGGGAGAATTTGGGCCTTTGGCCTAGAGTCTTCTTATTTCTCCCTGTATAGTTTTCATCGTCTTCGTTCATTAACTATTTATGTCCGAACGTCCTAAAAATATTTCGGACATACCGGTGCGACCTAGAAATTTTCCTTGTTCATATTTAAATCTTTCTTGAAATATTCTCACATTATTTTCATATTAGTGTATTTTACAGACTCCTTTGAGTCACACTTAAGTTCTAAAAATAGCCTAATACTAACCCAAACGTCACCAAACGTCACGAGATCGCAAAATTATTATTTTTAACTAATACGACAGAGATTAAATTAATATATGCATTTTATTTCATTTTTTTCCTCATCTTTTTCTTATTAACATGTTCTTAATTATTTATTAAGTGGAATTTTAGGAAAGGGAAAAACTTGGGTTGTTACATTCCACCCCCTTCGAAAAATTTCGACCTCGAAATTGGAAGATAAAGCTAGATCCATACCTCTCAGAATAATTCGGGATACGCCTTCTTCATATCCACTTCTAATTCCCATGTCTGCTCTTCTATTTCCCCATTTGTCCATACCACTCGAACCATAGGAATCTCCTTGTTCCTCGTCTGGCGAACCTTATGATCAATGATCTTTTGCGGTGCGAGCGGTAAAGATAAATCTTCCCTCAACTGTATTTGTTCTGGCTGAAGCACATGCTCGGGGGATGCATAATATTTGCGTAACTGAGAGACATGAAAAACATTATGAATGTTGGCGAGGCTCGGCGGAAGAGCTATCCGGTATGCTACCGGTCCAATTCGTTCCAAGATCTGAAACGGTCCAATGAATCGGGGGTTCAGCTTCTTGATCCTCAAAGACCTTCCAATACCTGTCGCCGGAGTAACCTTTAGGAAGACATGATCTCCCTCTTGGAATTCGAGCGGTCTCCTCCGGTTATCTGCATAGCTCTTCTGTCGGCTTTGTGGTGTGAACACTCGCTTACGCAACAACTTCATCAATTCTTCTATTTTCTTGGTTTCGTCAGGGCCTAAACAACGATACTGCCTGTTTTCATTCCAACACAACGGCGACTGGCACTTCCTGCCATACAATGCTTCGAACGGAGCCATACCAATGCTAGCTTGATAGCTGTTATTGTAGGCAAACTCCACAAATGGCAAGATTTCCTCCGAGTTTCCTGGTGTGTCTAGTGCACAAGCTCATAGCATGTCTTCCAAGGTCTGAATTGTACGCTCGGACTGACCATCAGACTGAGGGTGATATGCTGAACTCAAGTGCAACTGCGATCGATACGCCTTCTGAAACGCAGTCCAGAATCAGGAAGTAAATCTGGGATCTCTGTCTGAAATGATAGAAGATGGTACCCCATGCAATCTTACCACCTCCTTGATATACAGCTGTACCAGCTTCTCCAGTGAGTAAGTCATCTTAATTGGGATAAAGTGAGCAGACTTAGTCAATCTGTCCATAATCACCCAGATAGCATCTACTCCAGTTCGAATACGTGGTAAACTTGAAACAAAATCCATAGCTATGGCCTCCCACTTCCATTCTGGAATCTCTGGAGGATTTAGCAACCCTGGCAGTTTCTGGTGCTCAATCTTCACTTTCTGGCAAACCAAGCACTTCTGTACCCAATCCTCAACATCTCTCTTTAATCTTGGCCACCAAAACATCTGCTTGAGGTCATGGTACATCTTGGTAGTACCTGGGTGCATGGTGAAATGACTCATATGAGCTTCCTTCAAGATATCCTCCCGTAAGCTGCCTTCATTGGGCACGCAAATGCGTCCACTAAACCTCAAAATACCATCATCACCTGCTATCACTTCCTTGATCTTACCTTCCTCCACGGCCTTGCGGAATTTACACCAAGTGTCCTCCTGGCAGATTTTCTGAGCCTCTACTATCCTCTGCTTGAAATCACTACTGACTTGGAGAGGATACAACATCAACCTGTTATGTTGACGTGCAACAGTCAAATTGAGATCACGAAACTCCTCCAGTAACTTTGCTTCCTGCACCATCAAATGAGCCATCTGCAAAGACCTCCGGCTCAGCGCATCAACCACTACATTAGCCTTCCCAGGGTGATAATTAAGATTAAAATCATAATCCATAAGAAATTCAATCCACCTCCTTTGACGCATATTCAGCTCCTTTTGGTCAAATAGGTACTTCAGATTCTTGTGATCTGAGTAGACCTCAAACCGAACTCCATACAGGTAATGCCTCCAGATCTTAAGTGCAAAAACTACCGCAGCTAACTCTAGATCATGAGTAGGATAGTTTACCTCGTGCTGCTTCAACTATCAAGAGGCATAGGCTATCACTTGGCGTCGTTGCATCAGTACACATCCAAGTCCAGCACCCGATGCATCACAGTATACCTCGAAAGGTTCCTGGGGATCAGGCAACACTAACACTGGGGCGGTGGTTAATTTCTCCTTCAGCTCGCAAAAGCTTCTCTCACATTCGGCGGACCAGTCCATATTTGCTCCCTTCCTGGTCAACTTCGTCAACGGCAAAGCAATCTGCGAGAACCCCTGAATAAACCTCCGATAATATCCAGCAAATCCCAAGAAGCTCCGTAATTCTGTAACTGAAGTGGGTCTCTCCCATGTTCTGACCGCTTCCACCTTACTGGGATCCACTGCTACTCCTTGATCTGAGACTACATGACCCAGAAATTGCACTTTCCTGGCCCAAAACTCACACTTCGAGAGCTTGGCATACAACTTCTTATTCCTTAGAATCTCCAACACTATCCACAGATGTCTAGTGTGCTCCTCTTCGCTCTTCGAGTACACGAGAATATCATCAATGAAAACAATAACACAGTCATCCAGATACGCACGGAAAATCCTGTGCATGTAGTCCATAAAGATGGCAGGAGCATTCGTTAATCCAAAAGGCATTACTGTGAACTCATAATGCCCATAACGAGATCGGAACGCTGTCTTAGCTATATCCTCCTCTCGTACTCTAATCTGATGGTAGCCAGACCTTAAGTCAATCCTTGAAAAAATCTTTGCACCCTTTAACTGATCTAGAAGATCGTCAATCCTAGGCAACGGATACTTGTTCTTAATTGTCACCTTGTTCAATTGCCTATAATCAACACACATCCTCATGGTACCATCCTTCTTCTTCACAAATAATATTGGGGCTCCCCACGGTGATGCACTTGGTCTAATGAATTGCTTCCCCATTAATTCCTCTAATTGCTTCTTCAACTCCTGCAATTCCAACGGAGACATGCGATACGGTGCAATAGAAATAGGTCCAGTACCTGGTACCAGTTCGATAGAAAACTCTACCTCCCGTCTTGGTGGAAACTCCGGAATAGTATCAGGAAAAACATCAGAATAATCCCGAACTATCGGAATGTCCTTGACCTCCTGGTTCTCAACTTTCACCTCAGATGATGCAAAGAAAACACATCCCTGATCTTCTAGCTGATAGTAATAAAGAATTGGCAACTCCTCCTCGGAAACTAAGGGAATGGTAACTGTAGACAGAAAAATAACCTGCTTCCTGGCGCAGTCAAGAACTGCTTGGTTGGCATTCAACCAATCCATCCCTAGTACCACATCCAATCCCACTAGGGGAAGACAGATTAAATCAGCCACGAACTCTCTTTCCTGCAGCTGAAAAGGACATCGAAGACATACTTGACAAGTCTTAACCGGCGGTGCAGTGGGGGTAGATACAGCAAGCGTATATGGCAGTGTCGTAGGAGATAAACTCAGCTCCTTCACACTAGCGTAGGAAATAAAGGAGTGGGATGCTCTGGAATCATACAAGACAATCAAATTTCTTCCATTAAGCATACACTTACCCACAATCAAACCATCACCTTCTCTGACTTCTTCAGCTGCCATAGTAAAGACTCTCCCTTGACGTTGAGTTGGCGGCGGAGTCCCTGGGCAATCCCTGATGAAGTGACCTGCCTGCCCACACCTGTAACAAACTCCCTGACCTGCTAAGCACTCTCCAGAATGTCCTCGGCCACATTTCGGACAAGGTGTACGAGGATCAACTCGCTGCTGAGTCTCTGGGGTCCTGCGACTAGGAGTACCTGCTGCTGGAGACCTCACTGCTGGAGATCCTACTCCTGATGGTCCTGACCTAGGCTGACTCTGGACTCTCCCCATTCCTGGCTGTGGTCTTGGCGGATACTGTCCTCTGCCCCTTCCTACCATAGGTGCCTGGAAAGATCTCTCTTCCTCTGCTCGGATTGGGAACTGCCCGCCTCATCAAACCTCCTCTTGAACCTATCACTACGTACCTGAGCAAATCCCGATTAGCCTCCTCCTGGGTCAAACAAGTATTAACCAAGGCAGCATAATCTCGTACCCCAGCTACATTCAGGAATACCCGCAACTCGGGCTTCAGGCCTCGCTGATACTTGGCACATTTCCAACCCTCCGTCGGGTGCAGCCTGTACGTCTGAGAATATCTGCACAGCTTTTCAAACTTCACTGTATATTCTACCACAGTCATGGATCCCTGCTTGAGCTCCATGAATTCTGCCTCTTTCCTGTCTTGTAACTCCTGCGGGAAGTACTTGTCCAGAAACACCTCCTTGAACCCGTTCCAGGTCACCTGCTCATTGTCCCGCTCAAACTGGGGTCTGGTCGTGTCCCACCATTCCCCTGCTGCTCCCTCTAACATCCTGGAAGCAAACTTAACCTTCTGCTGCTCAGTACATGCAATATCCTCAAAAATCTGCTCCAGCTTCCTAATCCAGCCATGGACTAATTCAGGGTCCATTACTCCTTCAAATACTGGTGGGTGCGCTCGTGAGAAATCCCGATACCTCAGGGCCTTAATCTCCTGAGCTGTCTGAGGAACATTGCGTTGCGCATTAGAAGCTGCCATCAACGCCGTAGCTTGGGCTACCTCCCTAAGAATGTCTGCCAGCTCTGCAGACTCCGGAGTGCGCTGTGTAGTATCCCTGCGCGGCGGCATACCTAATATGTAGTACCTGCACAATTCGAGGTGATCAGTCCCAAAAAGGCAACTACCCAGAAACTTAGCATATACCACTTAGCCGGAACATACACCGTAATCATGCTTGAAAGCATAGTGCAGCTCAGTCCTCAGGCTCTTTTGGACCAAACTGCTCTGATACCAAATGAAACACCCTAGCTAACTGTTTACCCGTACGTAGTAAACAAAGCTCACTAGGTTGTTTGCTATCTGATCGGAATACCTTAGTCCATTGTTATCTTTCGAATGGTTTAAGAAAATAAGGACCAATTTTAAACTTTTCATTTACATTATATAATTGCGAAACTAGAGCCATGCATCTGAAAGAAGAATATAACAAAGCGTGTAGCAGTAGTATAATAGAGCATTCAATATACATCCAGGCGGTCCATCATACCAAGTCACATAATTGTGTCTGTAATACATAAGATACATCATATGTACATAGATCAAAATATAAACTACATGAGTCATAATACAACATCTCAAAATACATATCAAAATACAAGGGCTGCTAGAGACCCTTGGCAAAAATCCGGACATCCAGCTCTCTCTATGTCCCTATCCTGTCATTGCCGCTCATGGCTCTGCTGGCGGCTCATCAGCATCTTCAAAACATGAATCATCGTCAGTACCTGAAGTCAATAAGGTAGTGGGAGTGAGAACGGTAGGTTCTCAGTGGAAGTAACTTTAGTTTCGAAATCTCGTCTCATATTAGGTCGGACTTCAGGCCGCTCAGAGATCTCTAAGTGAACATGTATACTACATATCCTACTAATTATTATCTGGCCTATCTGAACGGCTTTANCGGAATCTCGTCTCATATAAGGTCGGACTTCAGGCCGCTCAGAGATCTCTAAGTGAACATACATACTAGTTATCCTACCATTTATTATCTGACCTATCTGAACGGCTTTATCTACTTTACTATGTGATCTGGGAACTACTCTTGCTTACTACGTTCTCGTGCGGATTAACAGTACGTTTACATACCTAGCCGTCTCGAGCGTTCTCTTGACGGTAACCACATAACAGCAGGATAATAGCTTATGAATTTTCATGCATAACAGAATAGTCAGAATAACCAGAATGCACCTTTTCACATACTTATGCATAACAGAATAAACATGCTAAATGCTAGTGTAAGACTTAATAATGAGCTTTTGGAATATATGTTATTCCCACCATAGTATTGTCCTCTCTTGACATTACTATGACGGAATAACCTCGCACCTCCAGGTGGTCCTCTGTGACCCCTGTGGTGGGCTTCCACCTGTCGTGTGCCCCCTCGGGACCCATTGACAGTGGGCGGATATTGTACCCCCACCTAGGCTTGCCCCCGTACGACAATGCAAAGGCGTGGTAACCGCACACCTCCAGGTCTGCCATATCGACACCACCTGTGGCGGGCTTCCACATTCAGGATGCCCCTCGGACCTCCTGAAGTGGGATCATACTTGGCTCACGTGATCACGGCCTTTTCAGCATATGGCATTTAGCCTTTTCTCAGCATTGGGCCTTTAGCCCTTTTTCAGCATCTCTGACATTCATGTACCTGCAGCATGGCATACTTGTTTCTCTACGTTTCAATCCATTTCATTTTCTTTCTTTATCTCATTATTACTTATAAGTCACTAAACATTGCTTTATCATGAATGCGTGGAATGCTACAGACTTAATCACATACTGCATGAAATTCATGTTTTTAGAACATTTTCCTCAGGTACTCACCTAATTCAACTATCAATCCTAAGATAGCAAGTAAATATTAGAATATGTACTTCAAAGGTTTCCATAAAATTTCCTGGTCTCAAATCGTTACAACGGTAACTACGTTTTCACTCAACGACTGGGGCCCTCCGCGTGCAACATGAAAGTACCCGGGAAGCCGCCCCGCACGCCGCTTAGCGCGTCGCCTGGCGCGCCTGACGCCCTGTACCTGCAGAATTTGTTTTTCTCTCTTTTCTTCCCCTTTTTCCCAAGAAACTTGCCTAAACTTTTCACACATCTATAACATACAATAAACCTATCAAATCCAGGTCACAGGACCCTTCAGAANTGACGCCCCGTACCTGCAGAATTTTGTTTTTCTCTCTTTTCTTCCCCTTTTTCCCAAGAAACTTGCCTAAACTTTTCACACATCTATAACATACAATAAACCTATCAAATCCAGGTCACAGGACCCTTCAGAATCATCTTCCTAATTCCAGCATCATTTCTATCAATTATAGACATACATGCATAAAGACATACATACATACACATAAGCACATAACTCATCATTCACCATCAAAGAAGGTGAGGACTTAAGTTACCCACCTCCTAGCTAGCTCTTTGATGATTGAAGAAAGGTGGAATCAAACCTTGCTTGCTTGCTTGAGAATTTCTTGACCTAACATGAAAACCATGGAATAATTAGAAATCTCACCAAGTGAAGAGAAACTCCTAGCTTTGCTATTCACTTACCTTCTTGATTAATTTGAAAGTGAATTAGGATGATGAGAAGCAAAGGATGATTATGGAATCTTGAGGGAACTTTAGAGAATGTTGAGAGTTTTAGGTTTTAGAAACCTTTGAAGGAAGAATTGAAACTTTGGAGTGTTTGTATGTGTGTGTGTCTTCGGGGACCTAGGGCTGCCGTGGGAGACTTTGGGCCTTTGGCCTAGAGTCTTCTTATTTCTCCCTGTATAGTTTTGATCGTCTTCGTTCATTAACTATTTATGTCCGAACGTCCTAAAATATTTCGGACATACCGGTGTGACCTAGAAATTTTCCTTGTTCATATTTAAATCTTTCTTGAAATATTCTCACATTATTTTCATATTAGTGTATTTTACAGACTCCTTTGAGTCACACTTAAGTTCTAAAAATAGCCTAATACTAACCCAAACGTCACCAAACGTCACGAGATCGCAAAATTATTATTTTTAACTAATACGACAGAGATTAAATTAATATGTGCATTTTATTTCATTTTTTTCCTCATCTTTTTCTTATTAACATGTTCTTAATTATTTATTAAATGGAATTTTAGGAAAGGGAAAAACTTGGGTTGTTACATTAGGGACCAGAAAGAAGCTGAGTTTATGGAGCTGCAACAGGGGGGCATGACAGTGGCTGAATACACGCCCACCTTTGAGAGGTTGTGCCGCTACTCCTCTACATATCAGTTGCTCCCCAATGAAGCATGGAAATGTGGGAAGTTTCAGAGGGGACTGAAGGAAGAGTTGCAAATGGCCATTAACCATTGGGACATTCAGGATTATGCCCTTCTGGTCAGTCAGTGTATGACGCTAGAGGAGTCGGCCAGGAATTTGGCCAGGGCTAGGACCGCCAGGAACAAGAGAAAGATGGAAGAGCAAGGGAGTTCTTCCCAGGCACAACGACAGAAAGGACCCTTTCAGGCTCTGTTCCCTGGGAGAGGTAGAGGACAGTTTCTCCCACGACCACAACAGTGGGCCCCACAGGGCCCGAGGGGACTAGGATTTGTCAGACCCCCGCAACAGATGATCAGGCCCCAGCAGACAGCAGTCAGGCCACCGCAACTGAGTGGTGTTCCAAGGAGCTCCGGGCAAGACCCCCGAGGAGTTGCATCAAGTCAGGGGTTCAGGCCACCTTGCCCAAAATGTGGGAAGTTCCACCTGGGGGAGTGCTACACGGGCCAAGATATAGGCTTCAGATGTGGAAAGGGCGGTCACATCGCCAAATTTTGTCCAATAATTCCACCGCCCGCCCAGCAACAAAGACGGGTCTTCACGATGTTCGGGGAGGAGGCTGAGGATGCAGAAGGTTTGATTATGGGTAAGTGCACTATGCTGGGTACTACTTTGACTGTATTGTATGATTCGGGAGCCTCACACTCATTTATTTCCTATGACAGTGTTAGGAGACTAAACTTAACGCCTGTGGCATTACCCTATATGCTGAGGGTATCTACCCCTACCGCTCCACCTGTTGAGACTTGTGATAAGTGCTCGCAATACACAATTTTCAACATTCAAAATGGCACTTATTCTCACATATTTTAAAGAATTATCTAATTAAATCTCTATGTTTTGTAGGTTTTAAATATGTTTTGATAAAAGGATGCAAGCATAAATTATTGAAGAATAATCCCATAAAGAAGGGAAGAAAAGGGCAGAATTGGAAAAGAGCTTAAAGAGAAGATTCTGGACGAAGAACCGCTCAGCGGTAAGCAATGCCTCGCTCAGCGAATAAGGAAGAATCTCTCAGCGAATAGACCCTGGCCGCTAAGCGAAAGGACGTCGGCAAGCCACTTGCACCGGCGCCATCATTGAGCCAGCTGGAGCCAGCCAAAAGCCGCGTGCCACGTCAGCGCCGCCCTGCAAAAAGCTGCCGAGCATTTAATGAAGACGCGTANGTCATCGAATTATCTTACAATTTTATCTGGGGTCGGAAGAGTAATCAAATTATCTCGTCATAATTTCAAGAGTCATAGGGGCCATACAATTTCCCACAATAATTTCACGAGTCAACGAATTATCCCACCATATATTAGATGGTCCTCCATGACATTTATTCAACCCAGCACAGGTCATTGAATTATCTTACAATTTTATCTCGGGTCGGACGAGTAATCAAATTATCTCGTCATAATTTCAAGGGTCATACGGGCGATACTATTTGCCACCAAAATTTCATAGGTCATCGAAATATCCCACCATATATTAGATGGTCCTTCATGCCATCTACTTAACCCATTACTTGTCATCGAATTATCCCACCATATATTAGATGGTCCTTCATGCCATCTCCTTAACCCAGCGCAGATCATTAAATTATCCCACAATTTTAATTTGGGTCGGACGAGTAATCAAATTATCTCGCTATAATGGCAAGGGTCACACGGGTCATTAAATTTCTGACGATAATTTCACGGGTTATCGAATTATCCCACCATATATTAGATAATCCTCCATGCCATCATTTAACCCACCACAGGTCATTGAAATATCCCACAAGTTATTAGATGGTCCTCCATGATATCTATTTAACCCAGCACAGGTCATTGAATTATCTTACAATTTTATCCCGGGTCGGATGAGTAATCAAATTATCTCGTCACAATTTCAAGAGTCATTGGGGTCATACAATTTTCGACAATTATTTCATCGGTCACCGAATTATCCCACCATATATTAGATGGTCCTCCATGCCATCTATTTAACCCACCACAGGTCATCGAATTATCTAACAATTTTATCTGGGGTCGGAAGAGTCATCAAATTATCTCGTCACAATTTCAAGAGTCATAGGGGCCATACAATTTCCCACAATAATTTCACTGGTCAACGAATTATCCCACCATATATTAGATGGTCCTCCATGACATTTACTTAACCCAGCACAGGTCATTGAATTATCTTACAATTTTATCTCGGGTCGAACGAGTAATCAAATTATCTCGTCATAATTTCAAGGGTCATACGGGCCATACTATTTACGACCAAAATTTCATAGGTCGTCGAAATATCCCACCATATATTAGATGGTCCTTCATGCCATCTATTTAACCCATCACAGGTCATCGAATTATCCCACCATATATTAGATGGTCCTTCATGCCATCTATTTAACCTAGCGCAGATCATTAAATTATCCCACAATTTTAATTTCGGTCGGACGAGTAATCAAATTATCTCGCTATAATGGCAAGGGTCACACGGGTCATTAAATTTCTGACGATAATTTCACGGGTTATCGAATTATCCCACCATATATTAGATAATCCTCCATGCCATCATTTAACCCACCACAGGTCATTGAAATATCGCACAAGTTATTAGATGGTCCTCCATGATATCTATTTAACCCAGCACAGGTCATTGAATTATCTTACAATTTTATCCCGGGTCGGATGAGTAATCAAATTATCTCGTCACAATTTCAAGAGTCATTGGGGCCATACAATTTTCGACAATTATTTCACCGGTCATCGGATTATCCCACCATATATTAGATGGTCCTCCATGCCATCTATTTAACCCACCACAGGTCATCGAATTATCTTACAATTTTATCTGGGGTCGGAAGAGCAATCAAATTATCTCGTCATAATTTCAAGAGTCATAGGGGCCATACAATTTCCCACAAAAATTTCACGAGTCAACGAATTATCCCACCATATATTAGATGGTCCTCCATGGCATTTATTTAACCCAGCACAGGTCATTGGATTATCTTACAATTTTATCTCGGGTCGGACGAGTAATCAAATTATCTCGTCATAATTTCAAGGGTCATACGGGCCATACAATTTGCGACCAAAATTTCATAGGTCATCGAAATATCCCACCATATATTAGATGGTCCTTCATGCCATCTATTTAACCCATCACAGGTCATCGAATTATCCCACCATATATTAGATGGTCCTTCATGCCATCTATTTAACCCAGCGCAGATCATTAAATTATCCCACAATTTTAATTTGGGTCGGACGAGTAATCAAATTATCTCGCTATAATGGCAACGGTCACACGGGTCATTAAATTTCTGACGATAATTTCACGGGTCATCGAATTATCCCACCATATATTAGATAATCCTCCATGCCATCATTTAACCGACCACAGGTCATTGAAATATCGCACAAGTTATTAGATGGTCCTCCATGATATCTATTTAACCCAGCACAAGTCATTGAATTATCTTACAATTTTATCCCGGGTCGGAAGAGTAATCAAATTATCTCGTCATAATTTCAAGAGTCATAGGGGCCATACAATTTCCCACAATAATTTCAGGAGTCAACGAATTATCCCACCATATATTAGATGGTCCTCCATGACATTTATTTAACCCAGCACAGGTCATCGAATTATCTTACAATTTTATCTGGGGTCGGAAGAGTAATAAAATTATCTCGTCATAATTTCAAGAGTCATAGGGGCCATACAATTTCCCACAATAATTTCACGAGTCAACGAATTATCCCACCATATATTAGATGGTCCTCAATGACATCTATTTAACCCAGCACAGGTCATTGAATTATCTTACAATTTTATCTCGGGTCGGACGAGTAACCAAATTATCTCGTCATAATTTCAAGGGTCATACGTGAAACACCCCTAGCTAACTGTTTACCCGTACGTAGTAAACAATGCTCACTAGGTTGTTTTCTTCTTTGGTTGGGTTACTTTTAGCCCCTACTTTTAGGTTGAAAAATATGTTTCTTACTTGAAAATATGGACCATTTTGAAAATTATTCTGTTACTGTATCAGTTTGCAAATTAGGAGCCGTGTGTGAACAAGAAAACATATATGTACAAATGCTAACGTACCTGTCAGTTGAGATAGTGACAAGCTAGAGAAATATAACTATACATATAAGTGAAATTCAAGGTCCACCAGATAATTACACATTGCTTATTAATAGGTAATGATACAAACAATTTACAATAGTCATATATCATAGTACAAAACATCTATCAACCTATTGCTGACGTCTTCACTTGGCTTCGGCCGGGAACTGTCCTGTTGCGGTCGATCGTCGATCCCTTCGCTTTGCATACCTGGACCCATAAGGAGTGGGGGTGAGAACGGTAGGTTCTCAGTGGGAGTTCCTCGCGGTATCCTTCATTCATTACTCCGCTATCTTCCAGGCCACCAGGAATACCTCTAAGTGTCATGCATACTAATATCCCTACTGATTATTGTCTTTGCCTAGATCCTGAATGGCTTTATCTACTTTACTAGGTGATTGGATACTAATCTTGTCATTACTTAGGCTTCGTGCTCATTAACATGTCGTTACTGCTAAAGACACAATATTCGTCTCGGGACGCTCCCTTGACGATACATAATGCATAAACATATATAAATACATACA
>QANU01089738.1:0-41016 GCA_003254905.1 Nissolia schottii
CACCAAAATACACAAACACCCTAAAACACTAAGACAATGACATTTAGTGGAGACCACACAATACAATAAAAAAATTGAAAAGATCATAATGTACACCAAATTTGGTGCCACTGTATAGCTAACCAATCTTTTATGCGTACAAGGATTTGTATTTCTCTCTCATATTAATTATATTTCAATATGTTCTTTCTCTCTGCAATGTCTCACACTTTCTCTCTCTTTCTTTTCTCTCTCCAATGCCGTTTCATTTTCCTCAATTCTGCACCACGTCACTTCTTTTCCCTTTTTCTTTATTTTCACATCCCTCACGTCGCCTCCTCATGTATGCTGCTACATCGCCATTGACGGCTTCCAAATCCGTTCTCCTCCTCCCCCACGTCCTTCATGTGGAACTAGGTTTCCCTTGTTGTTCCAATTGTTTAATACAATATGTTTTGATGATGACAAATACAATATGCTCTAATTGTCTATGTTCATTGTATATGCTTATATTTGTATAAGTAGGTTTCCCTAGTTGTTCTATATCTTGATGATAACAAAAAGTACACAACAAATAGATAATGACAATTAGAATGCAAAAGGATGTTATATGCTAAATAGAATACATTTGATATTGTATGATTGAACTTGATCGTAATCATATAGCTTACACATCATACAATATGAGAAATATCCTTTTGAAAACATATCCAATAACTCTCTATATGTGCTTGATGGATTAACTATTGGATATATTTGTGTCTATATGTGTATATGCATGAATATCAAGTGCTATAGTGTTACAATGCATGCATGCTAGGCAAATAATATTATTTGATTAATATAATTTGATCTTTGCCTAATTGTATATGTATGATGCATTGATTAATCCATATATGCATATGAAGATATTGGAACACATTGGACTAACTATGCTTTCTAGTGAATTATCTTGTGTATAGGATAGTCCAAGGCATCAAGAACAAGATGGAACAAGAAGGAACATTCATATGATGCCCAAAGTCAAAAGGCGAAGCATGAAATGTCAATTCCATGAAGAACATGGTAATGCCGAAGATAGGATTCATGAAGAATACCAAGTCCAAGTAAATGGTAAAAAGGGAAATAGTTTCTTAGGACTTAAGGTATTCTTGTCAGAGGAAAATTGATATATATCTCTCTCTAAACTCTTAGAATGATGCTCTTAAATGATCTTAATTGATTCTAGGACGTAAAATGAACTAGACAAACTTAGGAATCAAGAAAGATAAGAAAATGGATGAGTAACGCGCTCAGCAAAGTGACTTGCACAGTAGTTAGTAAAATGATGATTTCTTGGGCTACAGAACTCCAATTGAGGTGGTTCAAATTGCTACTCAAAGCTAAGAGAAAGATCTACAAATTTGTGCAGCAATTCATTTTGTTGAGTCATTCGAATGACTCAAGAATGGTCATTCGAATGACTCTGTCATCAGAGAAACACAACGGCTAGATAACGACTATCATTCGAATGACCCCTCAAGAGTCATTCGAATGACTCGAGTCCTGAAGGCAAAAACGACTAGTTTTTCAATGGATAAAATTGATTAAAATAATGGGTAACGGTTATAAACGGCTAGTACACTTAGAAACCCTATAAATACCCATTAAACTCTCATTTCTAGCCAAGCTTTTGATTCTTATCATCCTTATACTTCATTCTATCAATGGATTAATTTTTCCATCATCATAAGAGCAAAAAGAGAGAGATATTGTCAATACACCTATAGAGCTTCAATTTGTATTATCTACTCTTGAGAGAGTTTCTTGTCAAACACAAAATTTTCATACACTTGTAAAGAGGGTGAGGTATCCCTCTAGTTGCTTAGGGTGTGGTATCCCTAAGGTTTGGTTCTTGAGGCTTCTACACAAAGGTGGGGGATCCTAAGTGTGAGGAGTGCTCTTGGATGTAAAGGTTTGTCAAGCACCTAAGTTAGAAGCTTGATGATAGTGGATAAATCTTGAGCAAGACGCTTGGGGACTGGACGTAGATCACAAGGGTGGTCGAACCAGGATAAATCACTGTTTGCAATCTCTCTAACTCTATCTCTTTATTTATTGCAAACTTATATTATTGTCTTGCATATTTGAGAATTGCATCTGTTGATAATTGTTTATAAGTTGCTCTGTTAATCTTAATGTTCTATTACAAACATAATTGAGCGTGCTTATATTACATATTTAATTGTTATATTCCACTGCATAGTAACGTTGATTGCATGAAAATGCAATATTTGTCGAAATTGGAATAATTTCTTAAATACCCAATTCACCCCCTCTTGGGTATTGGTTACCAAGACCAACACTTCAACTGCCACCCTAAACGATGTTTACGTCCTCCCTCACGTCTTCTCACTTCCCCAACACGTCCTCTGTCGTTTCTCATCGCTATATGCCGCAAATCAGATTTAGTTTATCATCTCTCTATCTCGCATATCCTTTTTTGTGTTGAGGTCTATTCAATTTTATTAGGTAGGTTTGTTTATACGGGTTTGTTCATTTTATATGAACATGTTTGTTCATTTTTGTATTGGGGTTTGTTCATTCTTATTAGGTATGTTTGTTCATTACAGTTAATAAGGCTTGTTCGTTTTATGTGAATAGGTTTATTCATTTACTGTATTGGGGTTTGTTCAGTCTTATTAGGTAGGTTTGTTCACTACAGTTATATGGGTTTGTTCATTTTATATGAACATGTTTGTTCATTTTTTGTATTGGGGTTTGTTCAGTCTTATTAGGTTGGTTTGTTCACTATAGTTATACGGGTTTATTCATTTTTTGTATTGGGGTTTGTTCATTCTTATTAGGTGAGTTTATTCACTACAGTTAATAAGGTTTGTTCGTTTTAAATGAACAAGTTTGAACGTGAGGGTGGATGTGACCGCCGTTTGGGGTGGCGGTTGAAGGGCATGAGGGGGGACGTGAGCGGACGTGAGGAAAGAAGGAAACTGGATTAGAGAGAAAAGAAAGAGAGAGGGACGTGAGAAATTGGAGAGAGAAAATACAAATTGACATATATTTAATAGAGAGAAATAAAAATTCTTGTACATAGAGATTTGGGGGAAATTGGTTTGTTTGTGGGTCAGGGTGTATTAAAAATTTTGGTAATTGCACGTTGGTACAATTTTAGGTGTACAAGTGGCATCACTCTAAAAAATTTAATCATTTATAACATTTTCTTTCCATCAAATTACATTCTCTTTCTTGCTTCCAATAACTCTACTCTATCTTTAAAGCCTACGGATATCAACATAATAGAATTATGTATCACTGTAATAAACATAGGTCACATAATAAAATAGGTATAAACATAAAAAAATGTATCACCATTTTTCTAAAAAAATGCTTAATTTTTTTTATAAACGTTGTCATACCTTTATGATGTGTTGATACATATTTTCATTATGTTGATACATACGTCTATTACGTTGATATATATTTTTATTATGTTGATACTCATGGGGTGAATGAGTTTGACGCTGAAGTGAGAGAGTGAGAGCAGATGAGAGAGGGCCTGACTTTGTGGAGAAAGAAAAAGGTATCAGGTTAATACCTTTATAATATGTTGATAGAGTTTTTTTTTTTTTACTATAATGTCTGTGTTTACAAAACTTATAACCAAAATACCATTATTTTAAAATATATTATCAAACTATATCTGTTTTGTAAGATGTGGCATTTATTATTATTATTATTATTATTATTATTATTATTATTATTATTATTNTATATTATCAAACTATATCTGTTTTGTAAGATGTGGCATTTATTATTATTATTATTATTATTATTATTATTATTATTATTATTATTTCAAATTGCCAATCCAGTTGAGTTTTTCATTGGCAGATTTGAGCTATATATTTACATATATATTACTTCATATATGAGCCAAAATTTAGTTTCACAAAATGAAATAGCTAGTATTAACAATATGTAGAATATTACAAGATCTTTACACTCGTTTCTTTTTCTTTTTTAGCGAAAAAATAGGTTTTCATTATTTTGAAAACCCATTAATTTTGAAAAATAATGGAATTATTTGTAATAAGATATTGGTTACAATAGAAAATGTCATATCAATGAAATTTCCATTTATCTAAGATTTAGGCATATGTAGGAATCCATTCAAAAATTGAATTCTTCATCGCGTGAGAAAAAAATTCCACAAACAAAGAAATTGTACAATACAGGACAAAATAATGTAAAAGCATATTCATTAATTCATTTTTTTAGCCTACAGTCTCGGAGTCGATTTGTTGATAATTTTTTTATATTATTATTCAATTAATTATTAAAGTTCAAATTTTTTATAGGCGCCTATCAAATATGGAATATGAATGACTCATTCTACACCCAGTTTGTGGGCCATTATCATTATGTGGGAGAGACGACTGGGTGGTTCCAATGCGATTTTTTTTTCAATTTTTCATTAAAACCAATGGGTTTTCAAAATAATGAAAACTTATTTTTTCCCTAATTGTTTGGAAAAAAATTGAAAACAAAATTGAAAAATAAAAAAGAAACACAGTATTTTGGAATTTTAATTTTTTATTCAAAATTTTGCCCTAAAAAAGAAAAAGAAACAAGTGTAAAGATATTGTAATATTCTATTTATTGTTAAGACTAGCTATTTCATTTTGTAGAATTAAATTTTGATCCATATATGAAATAATATATATGTATATATAGTATTGTGTGTGAATATATAACATGATTCAATGTTGGCATAGAGGTGGGGGCATTCGTATGCAACTCTGATATCCCATGTTTGATGTTTGATTCATGGCGTTGACATTTTTGCTCAGCTAATTAAATAATATGAGTGAGCTTCACACAGGAGTGAGTGTGTGGACAATTTTATCTTTGTCCTCCCCTATATACAATGTTTAATACCTTTTATTTGCCATATGCAGTGGTTGTTTAATAACTTCTAAGTAATGTGAGTACTCTTTGACACTTTCCTATAAACAAGTCAAATTTGTTTTCAAGTTGATTTTTTTTTGGTAAAGGTTTTCTAGTAGCATTGGTCCTTAGTCTCTCAATTTTAAAAATTTTATATCATTGCTTTTACAAATTTTTACAATCATCAGTATATATTTATTGAGTATTGCTACATGTACACCCATTTTTCTACCACCATTCAACCACCATATGATATACATAACTCAGAATGCACAAACTTTTGCACACATATGCGCAAACTTTTTTTACACGCATGCACAAACATTTTTCACATACGGAACTAAATCAAATCAGATATGTGACACATTAAATAGTGAAAAGTAACTATTGCACTCTATCTCCGGCTTCCCACTCACACTCTAAGCGCGTGGACTCACTTACTACAGTAACATCCCACTTTTTCCTTAGCAAAGGTTTTGCGTAATAAATAAATATACGAGTGATTTATTAAGACTGGGAATTTTAAATCACTAATTATATTTATGATAATGACAATTAAGGTAATAATTTCCTAATCTTGCGAAGTTCCACCAGATCCGGATCAATTATTTTTCGTCACCGGAATTTAATTAAGCATCGAAGGTATCTGTAAACAACACTTTTACGAATTGATATACGAGTACCTTCAATTAAATTAAATTCCTTATTAGAAATTTTAGTATAATGTGTTTCGATGTTTAGAAAATTTTTAGGATATCCGTTAAATCGGTAGTGCACATACGACAACGCACGTACACGGGAACTTAAAAACCAAACACGATCAAACACACACTGAATAAGATCAACACAAACACACACTCACGACTCCTAATGCTGAAATTTCAGCCCTCATAAGTCAAAGACACATCCCCTAATCCACTATTCAACACTTACACATCACACCAACTCTCTTACAAATCCATGCCTCCACCCATACCTCCATCATGTCACCTTTTTGAAAATTTAATTAAATTCTCCCAAAATTCGGCCTTCCAAAACCGAGCCCCACCTTTAGCCCTTGGAGAAAAAAATCATCTCCAAACACTTTATAAATACACACTAAGACAAGCCTTAAAACACTTCTTTGCCTTCATAAAATTTGAGCTTCCTTACCTTGTTCTCTTACTCCTAAAAATCAAGCCTTCACCTCCCAAAATCTACTCATCTTTATTTTCATCCTCTTCCATTCACAACCAAGAAAGAACACCATGTCATCCTCTCCTAAGACTCAATCTCATTCTTCTTACAAAGCACTAAGAACAACATCACCATCCTCACAAAAAACCCTCCCCAAAACCGAACCTACCATCATCTTTTCCTCTCAAGTTTTCTCTTGGGAAAAAGCTGATCACAAGCTTTGGACACCAAGGCTTCTAAGGACTTCCACTCAAAGTCTCACTCACCACCTCAAACTCTTTCTACAAGTGGGTAATCCTAGCAAGGCCACTACTTTAGTGGTTTATGTGTGATATTTTGTTTGTATATATGATGTTGTGTATTTGAAAAGTTAATGGTGTTTCTTTGTGTTTTGTTGGGATATAAGTGTACCTAGGTATGGATGGAGTTTTAATATGAAAATAACAAGTTTGAGAGTGATTCCAAGAAGAATGAAGGTTCGATTTGGAGGGTGAGTTTTGGAAAATGTTTAGCTAAAATGTTAAGGGAGGGTGTAGAGGAGTCTTGATGGTGTATGATAGTGAAAAGATAAAAGAAAAGGAGAGTGTATGAGAGAGGGTAGCATTTCGGGTTTAAGGTCTAAGAGTTTAGAGAAAATGAGAGTTATGGTAGTTGTGGTAGAAAATGTGTAAAGGAAAAAGATGAATATAAGTATGCATGAGTGAGTAAGTAAGATAGAGGTTTCGGGTTAGAGAGAAAATATGAAGTTTAGGTAGTGAGTGTGGGTAATGAGAAAAACAAGAAAGAGTAAAGTTATTCAAATATTTTCACGTCAGCCAGCTGAGCAACCCTGGGGAGGATGCTGAGCGACCTGAGAGTTTCCAGTGGCCGTTGAGCGACTCTAGAGATGGTGCTAATCGACCTGGGAAACCCTTGTCCACTGAGCGACCATGATGAGGACATGTTCAAGGCCTAAGATTAAGAAGCCGTAAGAGGACTAGGAGGACCTATGATTCCGGCTAGAGCAAGAAAAGCCAATGAGGCTTTAAAACAAGTCTTAGTTACGATTTTGAAGATTGGACTTAGCTTGGATCAAGATGAGCCCAAATCGGTTAATTGTGTCATGGAACTTGGTCCACAAGTTGAAGGGATGCATTCTATAATCTGATTGAGTTTATAAGTTATTTTTGGAGTTTTTGTTCATAATAATTAGCCCAAAAAAATGTGGCTAAGTTTATTTTAGCATAATTGGCATTTGTGGTTGTTAAATTAGCCTTAAAGCCACCAATTAGTGTGTTTTCAGTTTTATTTTAGATAGTAAGAGCAGCCTAGCCGTGGAACAATTGAGAATTAGTGCATTGTTTTGCATTTAGTTGGTTCTTAATCGGTAGCCAATTGTTGAATGCTTAGCCATAGGTTACAAAGCATCTTTGGCTGAATGTTAATGCAATTATAGTGCATTTAGAGTGGATTTTCGGTTGGGGNTTTTTTTTTGTTTTCCCTCGTTTAAGCCAAACCAAACAATTTCAAATACTATACACTCAATAGGAAAATTCCAAATCACCCCAAAAAATAGAAGACAACTTCCGGCTGTGACATTTAAGACATCCCCTTAATTTTAAATTGAATTTTGTGCATCTAAATTGCCGTTTTCAAGTACTCTTTCTTCTTGGGTTAGGATTTAGTACTTAGGTTAGAATTTAGGGCGAGATGAAAATTTATAAGATTTTTTGGGTGCACTCAGGGTGTCCATCGCCTGCAGTGGTGATAATCTCCTCAGAGTAACTAAGTTGTTAGATATTTGTTAACTCAAGCTTGGTCAATTCGTGGTCAAAGATTGAAAGGCAGAGACAAAAAATTTAGTATCAGAGCAAGTTGGTCCAATTGAGCCTGATAACTGAGCTTGTCTATGCTTCTAAGCATATTTCTGTGCCAGTTTTCCCGGTGTTTAAGAACAACACCTTTGTGCGTAGGATCATGAGTCTAAATCAAGATTCAATGGTACCTAAAAATTGATTTGGCCTCGTTTTTATGCATATCTAGAGTATGTTCGTCATGCACTAGGTTTTGTCTTCTAAGACAAGGAATAGTGTGGCATGACGCGGTCTGTCACTTTGATCTCATCCTGCGGTTGCATTTTGTAGGAAAGTAGAGCATAGCTAACTCTATGTTTTTGTCAAGTGTATTCGGGGTTTAATAGCCAGTGTAGAGTGGACTCCATAAGTCTTGATCCTCGAGAAACTGAGCATTTTGTTAAGTGTCGCTCTATGTTTTGGCCGTTATCAGTAAGAAGAGAAATAGTTACGAGAAGATGACCCCCTAACTAAGGGAAGTTCTTTGTTCCTACCCCTGATTAAAACACTCCCTTGTGCTACACATTTTTCCCACCATAGTATGAATTCCTTAAAAAAGACCAAAGCCTCTGTACCTTCTTGTTTTCCTTTCCTTATGAATCTTTGAATTCCCTTGTTAAAGGTCCTTAGGTTAGGATTGAACGTTCTATTGTTTCGGAGGAATAGACTTTGAGACATGTTTTTCTCTTTGTTTAGGTGATTTCAATTCCTTTACATGTCTTAAGGGTCATGCAATCTTGTACCCCTATAAAACCAAGTTGTTTTTGTTAACACATTTAATGGTCACTAGGCCAAGTAGCTCTTTAGCACCACATGAGTTGCTTTCATGTGCATTGCTGTTCATTCTTGGTTTTCATTTGTTAAAGCTTAGGCTGAGAAGAATTCACTTTTCCTTTTAAGGAGAATCAACAGTGAAGTTCTTTCCTCATACTCACTATCTCATCATTATTCATCTTTGTTCCTCATCATCAATTCCTTTTTCATCACCCATTTCACCATGCACCACCGTGACCATTATTAACCCATCACTAATATCACCTACACCTCCAAATCATTACTCTGTTCACTTCTTATTCATCGTTTCATGTTGGGATTGCATGGAGATCATTAGAAGAATAATTCTCTAAGTCTTACCAAACTCAATAGAGAGATTTCCCTATGTCTCCTATAAGTTAATTGTTTCATAGGGAATTCTTTACTACTCTTATTAGCACGTTCACAACCCCATCAACAAATTCACCATCCGTCCCTCGCTCTCTCATAAAAAAGACATACCCCGTGGCATTCACATATTTCTCGATTGAATATCATTTCTTTGCTTTTGAAGAAATTTCCCAAGGGGAACCCTTCACTTCCTTGCCGAATCACGTAACAGACCTATGCGTGTGACATATTATGGTCATTTCTTTACCACACCGTGTGATAAATTTCATTTCTCTCAAAAACCAAAAATTTAAAAGAAAACACATACACAACCATAGTCCCCATAATGTATCAAAGAACAAGTTACTTGTTTTCTTCTTATTTAGTGATGGACATGCATCCAAGGCATACGCCTCAGTTTCCTTTTCAATTTGATTTTCAAGGAAACAAATGCCCACTAAACCGAGAAATATTTATAAATCCTCTCAATACATCTGGAGGCATCTTAATACCTGGAAAGGCTCCTTCAAGTAATAAAAAGGGCAACCGAGTGTTTAAGAAAAAGGAAAAGTATTTCCCTGAGCCTCTAGTGGTCAGTTAGGCCCCGGTGAGCCACGTTGGCCACCAGATGGCCTCAATAACCTCATATTTGTGCCTGAATACCCAATGGGTGCCTTGGCATAGATTCATATGTCACTCCAAGCACCTTAAATGTATATTTTTCAATATAGATCCATCTTGGAAAAACCATGCCCTTTTTCTAACACGAGTAACCGTTTGGCATTACAAGTGGTCTTTAGAGCCTGGGAATCATTTCCTTTTTCATAGGAGATCTTTTTAAGACAAATTATGAGTGTTTAATCCTTTTTTGAAGGAAAATTAATAATTTTACCTTCTCTATATCAATTTTAATTTTTCGGGGTCAAAACACCTCTTTTCAGGGTCTTAGAACACTTCGAATATGCAACCCCTGTAACATCTCGCTTTTTTCCTTAAGAAGGATTTCGCGTAATAAATATATACGAGCCAATTATTTAGATTGAAAAATTAAATCACAAATTCTATTTTCTAAAAACATCAGTCAAAATAATGGTTTCGCGATCTCGCGAAATTTCGCTCCGAACCGATTTTTGGTTGTCGCCAGAATTTAATTACATATCGAATATACCCGTAAAATACACTTTTACGAAAGAAAAATTATGAGTACCTTGGATTAATTTAAATTCCTCATTAGGAGTGTTTGTACAATGTGTTTTTATGTTTAGAAAATTTTTACTATATCTATTAAAGTTTCGCGTACGTATGACTATACATGTACACGGACAGTTGACAACCAAACGTGACCAAACACGTAACAAATTTTGAAGAAAAAATTCAGCCACACACGGCTGCACACACTCACCACACGGCTAAACCCCACCAACAACTCTTACACATCACACCAAACCCATCACCTAGCCATTCCTACACCCATACCTTCTACGATTCATCTAACTTTATTTAATTCCAAAATTCAATTAATTTCCCTTCACCATCAGCCACAAAACAGTGGCTTCACTCCCCAAATCCTAAGAGAAACTAAATTTCTTTTCTCTACACAAACAAGCCCAACTAAGCTTGGAAGATCACACCTTCATCATCTCATTTTCTCTCTTGTTTCCTTGCTTTTCTTGTTCCATTTTCTCACCCAAAACCGAAGAATACTAGCCCAAGTATCTTCATCTTTTCTTTCATTTTCTTTTACTCTCAACTAAGAGAAAAACACCATCCTCACCAAAACTTCTCCCAAAAATCGAATCATTACCCTCCTCATTTCTCAAAGTTTTTCATCTTGGAGAAAGGTGACCTCAAGCTTTGGAAACATCAAGGCTAGTGGGACTTCACTCTAAGCTTCCCTCACCAACACCAACCTTCTTAACAAGTGGGTAATCTTAGCAAGACCACTACCTTAGTGGTTTATGCATAATGGTTTGCTTGTATGTATGATGTGGGTAACTCTTGGTGACCATTCTTGATGTGGTCTATAAATTTATATATATTAATATTGTTAAGTATATGTTGCCTATATTGTTGTTGTTTTCCTGGAAACTTGCTGATGGTTGTCTGTGAGTTTGTTGGGATTTAAGTATGCTTAGGTTTAAGATATGAAAAGAGTGAGTTTGAGTAAGAACTATGGGCTGGAATTTTTATCATAAAAAACTAACATCATTTTCGGTTTCTAAATGAAAAATCTAGTGGGGGTGTAAAGTTTTATGATTTTTGGAGCCCTCGATGAATTTTTAGAACAAAATGGGTAAAAACGACGTTTTGGCTAAATAAGGGCAAAACTGTCATTTTGGGTATCAGGACTGAAAATCTGGGTTTACTTTCATGAAAAATGATTTTAGAGCTATCAAAAACCTTTCGGTGAAGTCTTGTGTCTTTCAGGTTTTTGATAACTAAAATTCCGAAGAAAATCAGACTTTTCGGGGTAAAAACGACGTTTTGGGCAAATAAGGGCAAAATGGAGATTTTGGTAAAATGGAATGAAAATTTGGGTTTATTTTCATGAAAAATGAGTTTAGAGCTATCAAAAGCCTTGGGGTGAAGCCTTAATCCCTTCGGGTTTTTGATAACTAAAATTCGGAAGAAAAACAGGTTTTTTGGGTAAAAAATGAGTTTTTCATGTAAAAAATGACGTTTTAGGTAAAAATGGTAAAACTGTAATTTTGAAACCTTGGGCTCGAAATCTGGGTTTATGTGTGTAAAATGAGCTTATAGCTTATAAAAACATTGGGGTGAGGTCTTGGACCCTTTGGGTTTTTGATAACCAAAATTCTAAATAAAAAGAGTGTCCGAATATCTCGATAAGCACTGTATCANGGGAAGAGAAAAGAAAAAAGAAGCACGTCTCGTGCGAGACGTAGTAGGCATCTCACACGAGACGCTAGTCAGGGGGATTTCTCGCGCCAAACGTGTGGCCATCTCGTGTGAGATGCAAGTCAGGAAGCTAGCGAGCTGCAACGGCACGACTTGTGGGTGCGTTGTAGCGCCCTGGGAGCGTTGCTGCACGTGGAGAAATTAGTCCCACATTATTTGCAGCTATAGAAGGGGTCTCCTCTTCCTCTTATATATAGAAGCTTCTCATGAGGGTTTAGACTTGCTAATTCACTCCAAAGCTTGAGAGATCACATTTTTGTGAGACTTTTCACTCCAGTTATGTTTATTTCTTTTTTCCCTCTCGTCTTCCATTCGTGAGGAAGTAGTGCATCCACGTGGGGTGTCAGGAGCTCCCAGCTTAGTGCTCCTTAGCGGTTAGCCATGTTAAGGTAAGTGGCTCTCTTCATGGTCTATTTTAGACCATGCATTTATTTTTAAAGTTCTTTATTTATTTATTTATTTATTTTAGCATTATTTTATTTATGCATGATTTATAAAATCCTAGGAGGTGGAGTTTAGTATTTTATTTATGAAAATAGTTATTTTTTTATTTAATTAGTTATTTTCTCATGATTATTTATTTAGAAACTCCTTATTTATAAGTAGATATTTATGAAGCTATTTTAGAAATTCGTGAAAATTATTTTAGAACCACATGGGACCACATATTTTATTGCATTAAATATATTCATATTGTGTGTGTATGATTAGTATTAAGCGATATAGATATTCATATTATATAGTTAAACCCTTAAGGAAAGATCATAGTTAAGGAAAGACTCTGGTGGAAGAAGACTTATGTTAAGGAACGGTTATGGCTAAGGACAAGACTTGGTATTTAAGATGTCCATTATGATGCACCTCTCTTATATGGGAACCTTCCTAAGCATGAGATCTTAGTTTACCTTTATTTTTCCAAGATAAAAAACTTACATATATTAAGTCATGTTATGCTATCAATATAAGGTTTACATTATCATGTTATGTTATGTATTTAAAATTGTTTTCATGGGAGTGTATCTAAGATAAAACTGTAAGTCAGCGACAACCTATGTTGACCCTGATATATCTTGTATGATCGTAAAGTAGAATAGGATTCATGTAGATTAGGGGCAAGATCGTAAAGCCCGGACATGGCAACTCATGATGCCCAGTGTCATGTATCATGTCATGTAGATTAGGACAAGACCGTAAAGCCCAGACATTTCAGGAACAGTTAAACCATAATGCTCGGAACGTCTATCTAGAGAACTCCCCAACTGAATTATGTTTTCAAATATTTTTGTACTATTATTTATTATTATATAAATGTTTTATGCTTGTTATATATATTATCTGTTGCATCTACATGTCATCTTTTTCGAAGTGTCCCATGTCACCGTGCAGACGGCCTTTCGCTGAGACTCTTCTTAGAGTTCTCCCGATTTTCCCTTGTACGGAAAACCCGTGGAATAAACCATTTATGATGGTTAAAAGCCGCTCGAGAGGGTGAAAATGTGAGATTTGACCTCTAACCTCCCAGGATGGACAGTTAGGGTTAGGTCTCGCCATCCTGTGGATTTTTCGAAGCATTCGAACGAGTTTCGGCTCGAAAAGAAATTGTTTCGGATACTGGAAGACACTCGTGAAAATTTTGACACGGTAAGAAAGTCGAAAATCATTGAGTAAAAACCCCCGGAGTGACAAGAAAAATTAGTGGATCGCAACGGTATACCCTGAATATTTTTAGGGCAACCGGATATAAGAGATTTTGGACAACACGCGATCAAACGGGACCGGAACCGGTCCTGGAAGGGATCTTCATCTTCATCAGAAGATATTTCCTCCTAATAACAATATACTAATAATAAAAACAAAATAAAAGGAAAAGGAAAAACAAAAAGAAAAAGGAGGCTATAAATAGCCTTCAAACTCTTGGAGACTTTACGTCTCTTTCTTTCCTTTTCACAAACACCAGTATTATTCGGACACATCTTGGTTACTTTGTTGAGTTCCGAAAAAAATCCCCAGAGCACGCGAGCACGAGCCGAAAATTGCCAGCAGTAAAGCCACCGAGTTCGAATCTTCGTTTGATGTGGGTAACTCTCCATTGTCTATGTAGTTGATTTTATGACTGTGTATATGTATCTGTATTTATTTGACTACAAAACTACTTTGTAGAAACTATAGGGAATAAGTTGTGTTGACGTTTAGGAACCATAACTGTACTGATGGGATCACTGGAAAATGAGAAAAGTTACTGTGAGAAGCCCTTGGGAGAAAATGCTCTCGGGAGCCAATTTTACACTAGTTCATTCGATTGAATTCCCATGGGAATCGAATGAAAGATTTTGGANCAAAGCTTATGTTCTTAAAGAGGAGGATGAGGGCTTTCTTTTTTGTGAAGAGTGTAGGATGATTTGAGAAGTTTTTGAGGGTGAGAGGGGGAGAGGAAGGTCACGTCCAAGGAGGGGAGAGGAAAGGGTAAGATCTAAAATTTTCTTCTCCTATCTTAGAGAAAAGATGAGAGCTTTTGAAGGGTTTTTTCAACTTTAATTTGAAATGAGACAAATGAGTAAATGTGTTTGCATGTGAGAGAGGAATTTAGAGAAAAGAGAGAGGGGAGTCAGCCACAGCTCCAAAAAGGGCTAGTGGGGACCATAAATGCTATTGGTTGAGTGGAAAATATCCTTAGTTCATCTAGTGTGCGAGTCGTCGCGTGCTGAAAAAAACTAGAAAACGACTGATTTATCGATTTTTATTCTATCGGGACCAAAATAAATAATTTAATTAAAATTATTATGGGATGGGTTTCCAAGGGTCTCTGGTCTCTGAGAAACCTCAGATAGAGATAGAGTAGGCCCCGTAGGCCAACAGATCTAATCTTAACTTCTAAATCGTAACTTAAATCGTGAATCCGACAAAAATTTTGAAATTGACGTGACTAGAAGAATATTATTATTTAAATAACGTACTATGAATATATGGTTCAATATTATGCATAATTATTAATCACTATGCAATAGAAAATGTTGTATTTATGTTCTTCAAAAATGTGAGAAAACAGGTTTATGAGTTGCAAAATGGTCAAGACGTCCTGATGTGACCCATACCCTATAATATGTGGGTTTTTTTTAAAAAAATATTATTTAAAAAAATGGTCAAAATGATGTGTTTTATAGCTTGACCCATTTGTTACCTCTTTAACCTAAATAAAATATCATTTGACACACTTTTATTTTGACACTCATTACTACACACAGAAAACGTTCCTTCTTCAAAATGTCTGCTTCTTCACAAACACGGAAGCTCTTCTTCTTCTTCTCAAATCACGTCTGTCTTCTTCGTTTTTTCTTCATGTTTCTTTTCCTTTTTCCATTCACACTAGAAATAGAAACTTGAGCATCATTATCTCCATCTCTTGTCCATCCATTTTTTAAAAAAATTTTTGTCACACTCAAAATATCAAAATAGAGACTTCAACCTTCACCAATGACTACAAAAATAAAGGTGAAAAAAGATGTTACTTGGGACCATTGCAAGCCGCACCATGTGCAATATAACTACTGCACAAAAATAATGTAGGGTGAAGTTTATAGGATGAAGCATCATCTAGATGGCACACACACAATGAAACTGCTCTGTGTAATAAAGTTCTGGAAGAGGAAAAAAATTAATTTCTTAAGAAAAAATTAGATGATGCACAAAGGTGAATGATAATTCTGCTTATTTATTTTATGATAAAATGATTGAAGAGATTGAGTCTTAAAAGAAAGGTGTCACGAATACCATTTTAAGAAAATGGGAAAGTAGCTCTAAGTCATTGGTGATGAAACAACAAACTATCAATGCCATGGTTACAGTTAAAGATGTTATTATTAAAAATAGTTATAGATGTATATATAGTAATGCATTACCCTTTAATTGGGTGAGGAGTCCTTACTTTATTAGTATGATCAAATCAGTTAGTGAGTATGGTAGGGGTTTAAAACAAAGATTATGACCTTGTGAATGAAACTTCAGAAAAATAGACTTGAATGGAAGAAAAATGGTTTACTCCAATGTTGAATGAATGAACAGATGGAAAGGTTGTGTGTCAATTACCAACTTTTTTGTCAATAGTCCTAAAGGGGTTGTTTTTATTAAATATATTGACACTAGTGTGTTCATCAAAGATAAGAACAAAATGTTCGAATTAATTACCGAGATGGTGGCTAGGACCAGGGTAGAAAACATGGTTTAAGTTGTGATTGATTGTGCCTTTGCTCTTGTATCTGCAGGGGAAATGTTAATGGAAAAAAGGAAGCATCTCTTTCGGTTACCTTGTGTGGCGCATTGTCTTGATTTGACGATGGAAAATATAATTGTTCTTCTTCGATATATGTCCGCATCGCCGCAGTGGGTTGAAAGTTTCTATGCCTCTAAGGTTGAAGCTAAAGTTGTAGAAGACATTATTTTAGTTGAAATGAAATTTTGGGATGCTCTAAAATATTGCTTGAATTGCTTGACTCATATTGTAAAAGTGCTTAGGCTTGTGGATGGTGACTCAAAGCCGGCTATGATGTCATGGATAAAGCAAAAGAGTAAATTGTTAAGAGACTTGATAATAAGTAAAATGGATATTAAAAGATATAGAAGACCATAGACAAGCGTTAGAACTTTTAACTCCATATGTCTTTTCATGGGGCGACATATTTTTTCAATGCCATGTAAGCATTCTCTACTTTGTTTTCTATTGTTTACATCATATTTATTCTTTATTGTTAGTTATCCTTAAAATAATTCTATAAGTACCACTATGATGAAACCATTGATCGAACTATACAAAGGTGAGGATATGATTGTACAAAATATTGAATAGGTTATGTCCTAATATTGAGACAATGATCAAAATTTACTCTCAAATTGATAAATATGACAAGGTTGGGTCTCTTCGGATACGATGTTGTGGTTGCACTAGAGATAAGAAGTAATCTGGTAATTAGTCATTTAATAATGCACTTTTATTGGGTAAATAATTATAGTTAACTAATTAATCTTTCACTTTATTTATTTTCTATTTCATTTTGCTAGAATGATGATGGAATAGTTGTGGATGCAAGTGCAATAATTCCTTTCCTATGGCTCACTTGTTGTGCTGCAGAATGTAAAAAGAATTAGAGTGTCTTTGAACAAATCCATTCCAAAAGGAGAAATTGCTTGGAGCATAAAGTTGAATGCTCCTATCTTTGTTAAATACAACTTTTAAAGATTATGCAAAAACAAAGGGAGGCAAAAGGAGATACATATGATCCTATTTGCTTATTGTATCTTTAATCCAATGATGAATGGATCATGGAGCAAGAGGATTCTTGCCTAATGGAAGAGGCTCTTGGATAGATGTAGATGAGCCCTTTAATGTTGAGGAAGAAGGTTTAACCAAAAAGAGAAAGAGATATAACACTTGCAATTCAAAAAATAATTTTACTTTAGTNATACCCTACATACTTAGGAACACCCTAGTCCCTGGCCCTGAAAAGCTGATCAAGTTTTTCTCAAGAGGAGAGGATCTAGCACTGTGTGAATAGAATGCAGAAGGAGAATCATGTACAATATGACTGCAATGAAACCAGCTACTAAAGCTCCTGTCACTTGATCACAAAATTTTGGGACTGAATCACATATTGGTAGCCAAGCTGCATATGCGTTTCCCTTCTTTCCCACCTGAGCTATGGCCAACGCTGCAGAGACGCTTGAGACGAGTAACATGGTGAACACCTGCTCATGTATAAAATTAACTCCTCCATAAATGGTGATTGGTGATTGGATACAATGAAATGATAGGACACAACTTGAACTTATCCATCACAGAACGATAATAATAGTCACATCATTCTCGCAATCACATTCTGGTTGTCTAGTATTTTTCTTCAGCATCTAGCTTACTGATGCAACATATATAAGATGATAGCTCAAATAAAAGTGCAAAAACGCAACAAAGGGTCATCTGGGGTGTGGCTTCTTTCCATCAATGTCATAATAAATGGAGTATTGAACAAGTAACAGAAATAAACATTTTTCTTAGCATATGGTATATATATGCCATCCTTTATGTCTTTTTGTGGAATCCTCATAATTTAATTTTTGTAAGCAATAAGCAATTTCTTTGCGAGCTTGATTGTGGAAGCATTCTAATGAATTGCAAGGAGTTGAAAGTAGAGGCAACAGAATGAGGAGCTTTTAGAACACTCACCAGATCCAAGGCTACCACTAGTCGCCATAGCAAGCTTTCTGGGGGAAGAAAGAGTACCAAGAATCCATAAACCGTGACAACAGAGTTTGCAATCACAAAGTACCTAGTAAGGTAATCGTTTGGTCAGTTCACACGCATGAAGAAAACAGTTTTGTTATACAGACATAATTGATTACTAAATAAACAAAATCTCCAATTTGGTCCCTAACAAAAGAAAAAAATCGCGGGAACAAACGGGACTTGAAAGTTCACAAATCTATCGCCATTCAAAATGTGGTCCCTAAACGTACAAAAACTAGTTCCTCTAATTTTGAATGGTGAGAGACCTCAAATGAGTTTTTAAGTCTTAGAGAATTACTTTTTCTTTCAACATTTTGGTCTGAATTGAATTGACGATTAACTCTTATAAATATTTATGAGCACAAGCACTGGAAGACACTTACTTGAAGGCAGGGGTGTTGGAGTATTTTGCTTCAAAGGATAACCCTACGATTCTAGTTCTCTCATGGCTAGTAGCCATTACAATGACCGCCGAAATGGTTGCGGCGAAGGCCAAGAACCTTAACAGAAGGTGGCAGATCCACCTTGCTTTAGCCATGGATTCCACAAAAGAAAATTTGGTGCACAATGAATCCTGTGAGTCAAGGGAATGGTTAAATTTAATATATATAATGAATATTGGGATTTTTAGCTTGATGAGGTAAACAAGAATGGTGGGACAAAGGGTTAGGGTGTTAGGAAGGAAAATAAGGGATAGTGGCACCAAAATTTCCTACATCATTGTGCGATGTTAGGTGAAATTTATCTGTCTACGGCTTTATGCCACCGACTAGTTTATGTTTCTTAATTCCAGTTTTGCTGCTGTTACGAAATTCAATATTTTATCTAACCAATCTCAGATGATATAGGTAATATGAGCTCATGTTTACATAGAAAATTTTAGATTAGTTACATGTCCATTTCAGTTTCATCTAACTTGTTGCTAGAAACTTATTTACTAAGAATAAGATACTATTACTACTACACTAGGAAGCAAAATGAAGGTTATTTTAAATTTCTTCTTCTGTCTTTTCTTTTTTGTATCTTTTGTTTGTTTCCCTTTAAGTTGGCTCAGCTGATCAGCAACTGCACCTGATCAAGCGATCAACTTAGTTATCTTTCCCAATCCATGAGCGGCACTGCTTAAATTTACTTTTGGAAAGATGAACTACCAAGTTGATATGCTGGAGTTGAGAGGAGGAGCTAGAACATTTGTTTAAGGGTGCCAATGCTTCTTTTTTTTTCTTTCTTTTTTTTAAATAATAAATTTTTACATTAATTATAAGATACTAATATTTATGCATGCCCCATAATTTTATAGGTTCTTTTTAGACTTATTATTATTTTATTTTAAATTTTTTTATTTTTTTGTCATTTTTATTTTACTCTTTTATCGTGTAAATAATTCATTTAAAAAATATAATAATAAATTTTTGAGGGGTGAGAAATAAACAATATAATTAATTGTCACATAACTCTTAGAAATACTACACTTAATTATAGATAGAAAATTTTAGAGATAAAACATTTTAGAGAATGAGAAAGAGGGAGGGTTTTAGTGTGAGAGAGAATTTTAGAAGGGCAATTTCATAGAGAAAGCAAAAGAAAATTTCAGAGAAAAAGAAAGAATTAAGGGTGATAAAGAATTTTAGAAAGAATGGGAGAGAAGGGATAACAGTTTTGGAAGAAAAAATTTTGGTTTAATATTAAGTAGGACATGTCATGTGACATCTATATTATCGTTCAGTCATATATTGACATATCAATATAGTTAACTATTAAACTCATTGATTAAAAAATCATACAAATAAAATAAATTATTTGGACGACTATGTAAAAGTCGTAAATACCAAATATTCTCATATAGTTGTGTAATAATTAATGATGTTTCACCTATATAATTATTTTCTTTCTCCTTCCTATTTTGTAATAATTAATTATTACAACTGTTATATACCTTTTACCGTGGACCCTAATGAAGTCATGACCGACACTGACACATAGGAAAATTGTTTCATCTAATTTTTTCACTACTTAGAACTCGTTTGACACGTCTAATAGGACAAAGGCCGATAATAAAAGCCCTGGTCAAATAAGATTTGATAGTATAACGATTGATAAGTGTCTAATACTATACGGTGTTTAATATTTTTTGGTAATATACAATATTTAATATGACATCATTTAAGATATTATATTATACAATTCTTCCTTCACTTTAAAAATTATTTTAATTATAATAAAATATTTGATGAGCAATAAAAATTGTAAAAAAATTATTGATTAATTAAATATAAAATTTAAATAAATATTATCATTTAAGTATTTATTAATAATAACTATATTTCCTATCAATGTTCACTGTTTTTTTACCATTGAAATTTTGATTTATAAAATAATTTTTTTCTTGATTAATTAAATTTTAAATTTAATTTAACTAAAAATAATAGAATGTAAAACAAAATTTAATATTATCAAATATTATTTTTAAATTTTTTACATATATTATGTGCGCGCATGTGTGTGTATATATAATATGTATATTAAATATTATTAAGTATTTATTTATGTATTTTACTTATTAATATTTTATGTTACTAAATATTTTTTAATAGTAAATATTATATTTATGAAAATATTATTATAATTTATTTAATTAATTAAATAACTAATTCAATATTTTATTTTATTTTTTGTTTGATAATATTTTATTTTTTATTTACTTGTAATTTTTATTAACTATTGAAACTTTTATCATTTTTATATTATTTTTATTTAATAATATAACATTAAAAAAAATTAAATAGATTTATTTGTTAGAAGCTATTCAGACCTTATCTTGTCTTCCTAGGTAGGATTATTTATCCGGCATTTTGACGTATAAGGGGAGCATGATGAATAAGCTTATACAATACGACTAGAGATGACAAAAATATTCACAAAACTCAGATATTCACGGGTATTACCCACGATGGGTATGAGTATGCCCACAATTTTTGTACCCACATGGATGAATATCTGAGGATTGGGATACTCGACCCATGGATACCCGTTAATTACTCATTAATATATAAAAATGTAAATATATTTACCTATATAAATATAAAAACTAAAACTCTAATTCGTGTTTATCTACAACGTTATTGGATTTTTATTATGTATTTTGTTAATTTAAGTTGTGATTTTTTGGTAGTAGTATTGTAATATATATGTTATAGTAGATGGGCTCTTGGTATTAGAGCCTAAACGCAGTCCCATTTATCTTCCAACTTTTCTACAACGAGGGTGCATGATAGATTATATTTTTGTAATAGACGGGCTCTTGGTACGCTTGATATCAGAGCCTAAACGCAGTCCCACTTATCTTCCAACTTTTCTACAACGAGGGTGCATGATAGATATAAAGAGGACAGTGAGTAAGGAAGAACAACCACCATATGGAAACCCCCTCACAACAACTCACTTCCATCTCCCTATCTTCAAAACTCTTTATCCCTGACCTTTCGGAATCCTGCAAGAAAACTTTAGCCTCTAAACTAGATAGCCTTATAGAATACTCTTATGTCCTCCATAAGCACAAATAGAATCTACACTTCATCCTCTACTAAGCCCATATAATGTCTTTAGATGAAAAAATCCAACTTCATCTGGCCATGAAGAAAGCTCATTTCTACTCCCCGACTGGTAGTAAAAAGAATATATCCAGACCACTAACCTGGATCAGTGTGTCCTAGCAGCCACTCAAGCGGAGCAGTATGTGGATTTAGAAATTAGTCCCTCTCTCATCAAGCTATGGCAGAAAAAAGGCTATGTCGCCCTCCATCTTGGAATCGTACGACTTGTACTCTCGCTTCATGGAAGGAAGGCACTCCCTGTTACAACCAGGGTTACCCTTCTAGACTCCACTTTTGTCCAGTATGAACATGCAGTTATAGGAACTGTTATAACAACACTACATGTAGGCGGTGTTGTATTAACTATGTTCCCTAACTTTAATGCTCAGTTGAAGGACCCTACCTTGCCCACAAGATTCAAAGTCCAGGTCCAGATAACTAGAGCGGAGCAAGATATGCTAGCACTATCGGCATCACTTTCCCACCAGCTCATCGACAGATTGCAAGATCACTACTTTGATATACCTTCTGAAAAATAGTATAATGAGCACACAATGATGGTAATCATCAATACTGAAGATCAAATTCCATCAATTATTTAAGTTCCCAAGCAGTTGCCAAAATAAGAACTACAAAAACTTATACCCCTGGAGTGGGTAACAGGATATGAAAACTATAAACAAAGCCACAGGCCAATTGTCTAAACAGAATTCTCTTTCAGGAGATCTATAGACAGTGTTGTAAAAACAATCTTCAACCCCAAAGGAGAGTCATCATCACACGGAAATAATCAACCTGTTTTCCATACCATGATGATTACCCTTGGAGAAACTGAGAGAGACATGCCAGTCCAGGTTGTAAACGCTAAAGGTCACTTATTTACTTAGACAAAATAAATGGGACGTGACACCTAAAATGTGTGACTTAGATTGTAACTGCAGAGAAGAAGGAAGCGATGAAAAAGAAGAACCAGGATGGAGAATATCTAGGAGACAAAGGAGATCAAGAAAGTCTAGCAGGCCTTTATCTCCTTCTAGGAGACCAAAACCAGAACATGGTCCTTGGATCGGGATAAAGAAAAAGGAGGAACAATTACCTTTGTACAAAGAGGCTCCCAGAATTTTGAGGAAAGAAAAATATCCTCCTCCTCCAAATGACCCAAATTTAATAATTTGGCCTCCACCATCATCAAATGTCTCAAACTTCTTCTCCTGCAAAACCCAGATTCAAACCATCCAACCCATAAAAATACCATGCATGATGTTTTCCACAGTCTCTTCTTCATACGATACCCAATTTCCCTCACTTGAAAGAAAGACTAACCCCGTTACCAAAATTCAAACCAAACCCTTCATCCAACATACAGAAGTTCAACCTAATGGAAAGCCTAAAACAGTCTCTCAGACTGAGAAAGTACTGAACTGACAAACTAAAAATTCTCTAACTCAAAACAACCTGTTGCAGAAGATTGATAACAAGGTAGAGTACTTCACCGAAGCAATAGATCAAAAGATCGAAGTGTTATCAGAGAAGATACAAAAGTATTATAAAGAAACCAAATTCAGGATTGAGATCCTTGCAGTGGAAGTTAGACAACTTCTAGGAAAAAACATTTATGACAAGGTGTTTGATCAAAAAGAAAGAGAGTAACAAAGGCTACACCGCCAGTTTGAAGAACTTCAAAAACATGTTGAAAATCTCCAACCAAAAATAATAGGGGAAGAAAACCCCTATTCCACCTCTCCTCCAAAGCCTTTTCCAAGAATTAAACCCACACATTCATATGAACCACATCCTCTTCTACCTCCTCACACAAAACCACAAAAAATAAGCTTCTTTGAAGGATTAAGGAAAAAAGATAGCCAAAAGAGAAAGGAGGTTGTAAGACCTTCAAATGAAGCTTAAAAGGAAGCAGGGCAATCAACCAAGAAGACATTGACAGAATCCTCAAGCACCTCTCCCCCAGAAATAGAGGCTATGATGATCTCAGCCATGTCTTTAGAAGAAGAAGAAACTCAAAGTGAAGAAGAATATGCTTATATTTCAAGAATATTGATGGCCACATTAATAGACACTAAAAGAGAAGAACAAAGAGTTACCCTGAATTCACAAGAAATTATTACTCCTCCACCCTCAGGAACACCATTGTTCACAATTGATAATATACCTCCATCACAGTGGAGGAAGAGGCTGCTTGACTTCAAAGCCTGGATGGATGCAAAGATGGTTTTCCCTGATACTGATCAATATAGAGTCATTGAAGCATTCTGTGCACATATGACTGGGGTACTCAAAGAATGGTATCACAGTCTTGGAGCAATTAAGCAAGACCAATTTCACAGATTAAGCACCATTGATGAAGTTATCATGGTACTCCATCATAAGTTCATCAGAGATAACACTCTATCTCTAAAAGAACTCACAAAAGAATACTTTGACAGGTGCTATGGCACCATATTTGACCCTAGAAGCAACGCCGCAGTGACGCCAACTACATAGTGGCACTGCCAGGGCACCGTGGGTCTGGCATTTAGTGTTTAGTGCCCTAATTTTGGGTATTTTGGGCCTTGTTCTCATTAGTCTTTATGTATATTACCTTTCAAGTATCAATGTTGTCACTTTAGGAGGTTTTTGTGTCGACAACTACTCGTTAGCGACTCTAAGTGAGTAGCAGTCAATTTCAACTATGCGCTAGTTGTAATTGGATTAACTGTTATGTGTTAAATTAGGATGCACTATAGCGTTAGAAACATAGATATGAAAGTAACTAAGACAAGTTAGTAAGCTTAGTAAATCAGATAATAATTTATGAGGTCAGTAACATGATTAGAATCTAATTCAGTTAGCTATGGCTTAACCACAACATGATAGATATGATACTTTACTTTATTGCGCATTTGAACTTGTATGTGTTTGAATCCTATCACACGAATAGGTTGTACACATACACCATAAGTCCAAGAGATGTTAATGTTGTTGGGAGCTTGTCCCAGCAAAGTAAGATTAGGAGTCAGTCCTTCCTTGACTGAGGTTAAGAGCTAGTCTCTCCTTGATCTCTCGTAGGGAGGTGGACAGATCTAGTACCAGTGGCTTACATGGCACACCCTTGTAGATATTGGCGATCTGAGTGACACTGTGATCCAGTAGGCAAGTTGAGCAGATATAGTGTAAGACCTAGTATTCAGTATCTGTGTGTAACAATGTGTATGCGTGATCAGAGTAACAATGTGTGTGTGTGTGTGTGTGTTCTTATCATGCTTAATATATATTGCTATATTACTTGTCAATTACTAATTGTTATAATAGTTGTTGATTATTAATTGAAATTAAGTAATTAAACAACTAATGTAATATTATGTCAATCTTTTGCCCTGAATAGGCCATGTGATGGCAGTGGTGTTGTAATACGTTGGATTTAAGATTATTAATTTATTTTGATGTTAGTTTTTAATATGATCATGTCATGTTAGAAGCGAGATAAATAAAAATGTTTAATTTTGACTCTTCAAAGTTTAAGTTGACCCTGTCTATTTATAGTGTTTGAGTTTATTTCTCCGGTAATATGACATGATCATGTCAAAATAAAAGTGAGAGACTATGAAACATTTTATATGGCAGGACATACAACTTTGAACTCTAGTTTAACATAAAGAAAATTAACTACAACTATTTATGCTAAAATGAACTTAAGTAAAAATACATGCCCAAAATGATATTTTTTTGTGATGATGTAGGTTATTTGGCAGTTTAGGATTTGTATTATATTCGAGGGGGGAAAAGGCATGTATGGAGAAAACTAAATTTTAGTGGTTTTCTGCTTAGGTGAATGGGAAAAAAATGCTAAATGTGTGATCTACCAATTCCAACAATAGAAATTTGATGAAAGTTGTCCATATAAAGTGTGACCTACCCCATAATTTTTGCTTGGTAGACCACACATTGTGCCCACAACTGGTTGGAGCTTAAGTTAAGCGTGAAAGATGTGCTTCGAATTCAAATCTCTATCGGTTATATATTGTTCTGTAGCACAAGGGAAAGATTCTTCAACTTTCTTTTCTAGCAGCTATATATCTTTTTGTGGCACGGTTGACACAATTTGAGGACCACAATTTCCCAATGTTAACCAAACTACACTTTGCCACCAACGACAGCTTTTCTTCAAATATTTGAGGCCCAAAACTCACTATGGAAGGAAAAAGAAGCAGGTCCTTCATTTGCCTTGTAGTCTTCTGATGGGTGCAGCGACTTTGACAAACGTGGCTCTGGACCAACCGACTAATGGTGTAGGAGATAGTCCACCATGACGTGGTAAATCATGGTTCGAATATCAGTTCTCAGCTAATATTTGTGAGAAACAAATAGAAAAAGTAGTTCTGGTGGCTACACTTGTTGCCTCCTCAATTAATTGTTCCTCCTTTTTGACAAGGAATTCAATATCCCTCTAGAATCTGGTGATAATTAAGCTCCACCTATGAAAATGACATTTTATTTATTTTTCATATTTTTTGACAAATATTGCTAAAATTAAGATGCGGACCTATTGAACTATTTATTTACATATGAAAAGTGGGAATGGATTTTATGGCATTGTTGTCCGTGTTCGGAATGTCGTTACACGTACATCGGATCCGTTAAAAACCTTCCTGGAAAATCCTCCTTAGGAAAAAACATGAAAGGAAAAGGTATCCTAACCTTACCTCTATGTATATTTAAAATTGTTACACATAAATTTTCTAAGGTTAGCTGTGTGCCAAATTCGTCGCACTTCTTTGTCTTCCAATGTATGTGGTTTGTAAGCTCATTTCCCGTGCACCCCAACAAATTTATACGGACCCTCCTAATTGGGTGCAAGCTTTCCTTACTTGAGGGAAGTGTTCTGATATCTGCCCTCCTTAACACAAGTTTTCTAACTGGGAATTGTCATGAAATTACTTTATGGTTGTATCTTTGTACAAGCTTCCTTTTGAGGGTTTCTTCTTGCAAATAAGCTTCATCCAGATCTCGTCAACTAAATTTCCATCATTTAGGAGCTTGGATGCATTGTTCCTTTTTGAGGGGAACAACACCAGTCCACTCTGATGGGTCTATGGAGATAATGGCTTTAGTCCCGTATTATGAACAAAATGGGAATTCTTGGGTGGCAACTTAGGGGGTGGTTGTGCGATACGACCATAGTATGTGGTGTAGTTGGTTAGCCCATGCTCCTCTAGCTTGATCTAACCTCCATTTGATGCCATTGAGTAATACTTTCTTGATAGCTTCTACATGGCGATTAGCTTGTGGGTGTTCTACCAAGGTGAAATACTAGCGAATTATTAAGCTTTCAAGGATATCTCTAAACTTCTTATCTATGAACTACATTCCTTTGTCCGATACCACGAACTCCGATATGCCAAACCTAGTAATAATATTCCTCCAAACTAATTTTCGGGCTTAAGTCACTGTGATGGAAGATAAGGCCTCTGCTTCAACCCATTTGGTAAAGTAATAAATTGCTACTATGATGTATCTCAAGCTAGCTGTAACAGGTGGAAATGGTTTGAGTATATCAATGCCCCACTTAGCAAAGGGCCAAGGGGCTACAATTAATATCATTTCTTCCGAGGGTGTGATGTGGTACCTAACGTGTTTTTGACAATTTTCAGACTTTTTTTAATGAACTTCAGGGTTGCTGAATGCAG
The DNA here is from genome assembly GCA_003254905.1 of Nissolia schottii. Taxonomy (NCBI): domain Eukaryota; kingdom Viridiplantae; phylum Streptophyta; class Magnoliopsida; order Fabales; family Fabaceae; genus Nissolia; species Nissolia schottii. The sequence continues at coordinate 27,539 of QANU01089738.1, forward strand.
ATTAGGTCAATAGAATCGATCTCTAATTATCTTGGGTGCTAGGCTTAGACCTCCGATATGATTACCAAAGGATCTAGTGTGCATCTCTTTGAGTTCTTGTTTGGCTTGTTGCGGTCCAATACATTTGAGCATGGGTTGAGATAGTCCTCTTCTATACAATTCATTACTTACCACAGTATATTGGGCTACAAGCCGTTAGAGGTTCTTAGCTTCGGTTGAATCTATTGGAAGGATTCCGTATGATATGTAGTGTCAGAGTAGGGTTCTCCAATATGTAGCTTCTACTATCTCGAATACCTCTATAAATGGTGAGATTGAGGGATAACAGAGGGTTTCCTGAACAAGGGTCATGTTGTTGCCTTCGTGTTTAGTTCTTGCCAATTTTGATAGAACATATGTATGCATGTTTTGTTCCTTGGGGATGTGCTTGATTTCTGTGTTGTTGAACGAATTGGGGATTTTTAAGATGAGGTTGAGATATTTCTGTAGAGCGAGTTCGTTGGCTTGGTATTGGCCTCGGGCTTGAGAGACAACAATTTGTGATTCACTATGTATCTATAGAATTCGTGATCTGACTTTTCTAACTTCAATCCTACAATTAATGCCTCATGTTCTGCTTATTTGTTCGAAGTGTGAAACTCAAATCAGAGGGATAACTCTACTTAGATACCACATTGGCTTTTGAGGAGGACTCTGGCTCCACTTCCCCGTGTATTATCCGTCAACATATAGTACCCATTCAAAAGGATGTGGCTCTGAAACTTCTCTTGTCATTTCTGGTATAAAGTCTGCAAATACTTGGGACTTAATTATTGCCCAAGGTGTGTAACGGATGTCATACTATGATAATTCTATTGCCCATGAGACTATTCTTCTGGAAAGGTCTAGCTTGTGGAGGATTTTCCAGATTGGTAGGTTTGTATGAACTTCAATAATGTGGGCTTGGAAATATTGTCTCAACTTTCTTGATGCCACTACTAACATGAGTGCTGCCTTCTCTAACTTTTGATATCGGAGCTCATGTCCCTGTAGAACTTTACTGACAAAGTATATAGGACTCTAGTCACCCATGTTCTCATGGACTAAGGCAGCTCCTGATGTGGTGTCAGTGATGGATGTAGAGGATTAGAGTGTCTCCAAGTTCCGACTTGGCCCATATTGGAGGTGTAGCTAGGTGGGCCTTGAGTTCCTAGAATGTTGTCTCACATTCTTCATTCCATTGGAAATTATTTCCCTTCTTTAGAACTTGGAAAAATGGGAAGTTATTCTTTGCCGATGTTGCTTCAAAACTAGATAAGTTTACCGCTCGTCCTACTAGCTGTTATACCTCCTTGATATTCCTGGGAATCTTCATTTGTATGATGGCTTCACATTGATCCGGGTTGGCTTCGATGCCCCTATTAGTGAGCATAAAGCCCAAAAACTTTACTGTTTTCACAGCAAATGCACATTTGACGGGATTCAACCTCATGTCATAGTCCTTGAGATGTCAAAACACGGTAGCCAGATTATCTATCATCTTATATGCATCATAAATTTTTACCAACATATCATTGATATGGACCTCCATGATCAATCCTATGAGATCTTCAAAAGCCTTGTTCATCAACCTTTGATAGGTTGCCCTTGAATTCTTCAACCTGAATGACATGACCTTGTAAAAGTAGTTTGTCGTAGGAGTGATGAATTTTGTCTTTTCTGCATCATTTTGGTGCATCTTAATTTGGTTATGACCATAATAAGCGTCCATAAAGCTTAAATATTTAAACCCGGAGGACACGTCAACTAACGTGTCTATGCTAGGTAGGGGATACAAATCTTTTGGACATGCCTTATACAAGTTGGTGTAATCCACGCACATGCGTCGCTTTCCATTTGGTTTTTGGACCATCACAACATTGGAAAGCCAAGTTGGGTACCGAATTTCAGCTATGACACCTACTTTCAACAACCTTTCCACCTGTTCTCGGACCGCTTCTTGTCATTCTGGGCACATTTTCCATTGTTTTGAGACACTAGATGGAATTTTTAATTAATCATGAGTTGGTGACACATAAAGGAAGGGTCTACGCTGGGCATATCTGATGCTTCCCACGCAAATATGTCAGAGTTGCTTTGGAGGAGTGATCTAGCTCCTTCTTGACATGTGTAAGGAGATTCTTATTGATTTTTGTGGTTTGAGTCTGACTTGGCCCCGCTTGAACTTCTTCTAGTTCTCCTTTCGGTTGAGGTCGTCCGTCGAATAAGTACCATCGTAGATCAAGGTCCACTATAATTATTTCTTTTGGCTCCTGAGTAACTTCAAGTTTTGCTTTTGATTTTCGGCCTTCTTCAAGGCTAATTTGGTAGCATCTTTGAGCTATAAATTGATCTACTTGGATTGTGATGATATCATATTTGGTGGAGGGAAACTTCATAGCCAAGTGTAGTGTTGATATCACTACTCTGAGCTTGTTCAACATCCTCCTGCCAATAATAACATTATAAGCAAAGGTTCAACTAACAACAAAGAAATGTAACTTTTCTGTGTGGTTATGAGGTAGAGTGCCAAAGGTAACATGCAACTGAATGTATTCATCGGGTCGTGTCTAGTCTCTACTGAAGCTTATCAAGTGGCTTCATTGTTGATTGAGGTCTGCAACTCGTAGCCCCAATTTTTGGAATGTATATCAGAATAATATGTCTGTCACGCTTACTTGGTCCACCAATATTTGCTTGACCTCGGCATTTGCCATAACCGTGGAGATGATCATCGGATCTATATGGCTTGGGATTATCCATTCTGCATCCTTGTTTGTAAACAGAATGTCAGACATAGAAGGAAAAGGTTTCATGTTTCGTAGCTCAATAGAAGTGTTCATGACTTCCTTCAATTGTTTCTTTCTATAGTTCCAAGAATTTTCTTCTTCATTAACGCCCCCTATGATATTGTTGATGGTCCTCAATAGGTCAACTTCGCGATGGGGATTTTACGAACACAGAGAGTCTAAATCTTATCGTGACCTCTTCTTCTCGGATTGTGCTTTTTTGTTTCTGAGTTGCCTCTTTTTCCTTTATTGGGATTCTTCTTCCCCAGACATTTGTGACCTATAATGTACTTTGCTAACTTCCCATCCTGTATGAGATCTTCAATGGCATCCATTAGGTTTGTGCACTTTTCTTTCTTATAATCAAATTCGTTGTGGTATTCACAATAGGGTGCATTCTTTTCCTTTGGGAGAGTCTTAAGAGCTTGAGGGCAGGGCAGTTGTAGCTTGGTATTGTTTACGTCCCGAAGTATTTGGCCTCAGGGAATTGTGAGTTTCGTGTAACTCTAGTATTTTCCTGTTCTTGGTGGCTTTTCTTCATTCTTTTTCACCCGATCCTGTTGACTTTTGTCTAGTCCTCTAGTATCTTCATGGGGTATGGCCAGGGCCTTCCTTCCTTATTCCATGTTGATATATTTTTCCCCCTTTTGATTGAATTCTTCCAAGGTTCGTGGTTGTTCCTTGAGAAGGTCATTTGAAATTTTTGACCTAGGTTAGATCTCATGGGTGATGACTGTGATTATCTCTGGGCTGGTGATGTTTTGGACTTGCGTCATTTCACAATTGAGATAGAACCACGAGAGAGAATATGTTGAGAAGACTAGAAATTAATTGCGTTGATGTCATATGCAACACACATTAATGTTATCTACGTCAGAGATATTACTCATTGTATTAAATACAATAATTTTATCTTTTTTCTTTTGTAATAAGATGTTTGGATATACTTTATGTTCAAATAGCACATCGGAGCGCGGTATTATTATTATTTACACTTATATTTGCCGGATAAATCTTGTATCAATATTATTATTAATTTTTTATGAATTCGGATCAACATTATTAAAAAGGAAAAAACAATTTAATACTAATCGAATACACATGCAAATNAAACCCCCAAACCCAAAACCCACAACCACCTCAAATTCAACCCAATCGCGAAACCCTCCCCTCTCCGCACCTTCCTCCCCAAACCCAAACCCGCCGCCGCCCTCCCCCTCCGCTGCAACAACAACGCCGCCGCAACCCAATGCCTCTTCACCGGCATCGTCGAAGAAATCGGCACCGTAAAGAAACTCGGCGCTTCCGCTGACGGCGGATTCGACATGGAGATCGAGGCGAAGGTCGTCCTCGGCGGCGTCAACCTCGGCGACAGCATCGCCGTCAACGGCACGTGCCTGACGGTGACGCAATTCGACGATTCGAACTTCACCGTCGGGATTGCCCCGGAGACTCTCAGAAAAACCTCCCTGGAGGAGCTCACGCGCGGGTCGCGCGTGAATCTTGAGAGAGCGGTTACGCCGACGAGCCGGATGGGCGGGCACTTCGTGCAGGGTCACGTGGACGGCACGGGGGTCATCGTGTCGAAGGTTCCAGAAGGTGACTCGCTGTGGGTGAAGGTGAAGACGGAGAAGGAGGTTCTCAAGTACATTGTGCCGAAGGGGTTTATTGCGGTGGACGGGACCAGTTTGACGGTTTGTGACGTGGACGACGGCGAAGGGTGCTTCAATTTCATGATGGTGGAGTACACGCAGCACAATGTGGTGATTCCGTTGAAGGAGGTGGGGGACAAGGTCAATCTTGAGGTGGATATACTCGGGAAATACGTCGAGAGGCTCCTCAGCACTGGATTCGTTGACTCCATTAGAACCAGCTCTTGATCATGCCCTTGCACTTTGTTTTAGGTAAATTTGACCTTTTTGCATTGTGATTGGGTGGCTGAAGAAGCCGGCTTGTGTTATTTGTACTCATTTTGAATGGAATATGGTGCTGGCATGTCCCATGCAAAATCGGCACACTTAACTTTTCTTTTTGTTTTGTATGTTGTTATTATTATTATGCAATAATGAGGTTGATGAGACTGGTGGCTGCAATGCCTCTTGGTATTTGTAAGGATGCACATTACACACAAGTGTGGTTACTTTTGCTATAATCTTTGCACAATCGGTGGATTATTTCACCCTCTTTGAAAAGATGAAATTCTGGAACTCTTTGAATTTATTATTGATTAGACGATGCTGAGATACGTGCAAGTTATTTGTGGATCAGCTTGTTATCATGTTCTTGTACAATTTCTTAGCAGTACTTGGCCTTATGTTGGTATAAAAGCTTCTAGGCCTAGCTTATAAAATTGAATGCTGTTAAAATCTTTCTGCAACTGCAGGATTAGGGTAGACAGCATAAAATTGGATGCTTTTAAATTTTGAAGACTTGAGATTCTTGAAATTTTGTGCGGTTCTGCGGAAATAGCTCTCATGTGTGTAATCAATCCAGAAATGAGCGTGTACTTTATGCAAGTTTCACAACTAAAGACTGATATACTTCGAGTGACTCACAGCAGCTATTAACAACTTTAATTTGAAGTGCTTAGGTACAGCTAACAAAAAATGGCTCGAATTGTTATGTGATTGTGAATATATATTCTATTCAATCACTCTGCATTGTTAACTAGCAATGCTGCCAATGCAGGTGAGCCTTGTAGTGGCTCTGAATGCCGCAGATGAAATATCAATGAGATTGAAAGATAATTGTACCTGATCTGTCAAAGATTATTGGAATCTACTATCAGTGAGATAACTTTCATCTTGATTTTTTTTAATTGATTGTCATCTTAGTACCATTCTATTTATTCTTTATTACGAAACTGCAATTACTATTCTCTTACAGTTGGGTGCGAATCTTTCCATGTGACAAGATTGCACCTTGTTATTTTATTTGTAGCATGCTTGGATTAGCTTATTTTAGGGGGAATAGTCTTCAATTAGTTTTTTATAAGATGTTTTGAACTCTAATTCAAATATATTCTTGAACCACGTTTGTTTTGAGACCAAATATTGGAAGTAGGTTTATACTTTCTACTATACTTCCATTCTTTCCTACTGAAAAGCTGGGCGATCCTGGTTGTAGGCCAACCACTTCAGGATAAATTACAGTGGCATTTATCTTCAAAATGGTGCCAAGGGATATTACGCCTTTCTCTTGTATTTGTATTTTGTATTCTATACAAATTTTACTTTTTTACTATTTACTGTGGCTTCCATAAGCTAGTTTTTCTTGAAACTTCTTTTTCATCGTGTTAACTGGCACTGCGCTCCTCAGATGATTTTGTCACTCATCTCTGAAACCTGATAATGAGTATTTTTTTTTTTTGGGGGGTCAAATTATAACGAGTATGTCAATGCCAAATTCTGTTTTCAAATCACGCGGCGACACCACTTCAATTGTGAAATTACACTTGGACTTGAGGTGGAAAAGAATTTAATATTGAAATGTGGGGATTTTTGTAAAGGTTACTAAAATGTAGTATTATTATTATGTAAATTGTCACATTTTAATATTTTATTGTGATTTATTCTGTTGATTTTGGCGATTTATACTATCACTTTTTATTTTTTAATAAATCGGCACGTTTTGTGGTGATTTATACTGTCCTTTTTAAAATTCTTTTTTTAATAAATAACACTTTTTGTGGCGATTTATTATAAAATCCCATGTTTTGACACATTATGAAATAAGATCACAATCTTGTTTTTTTACATTGCTTTCACCATACTTCAATTTTTTAGCCTCAAGAGAAATTACACTTGGATGTTGGGTGGAAAAGAATTTAATATTAAAATGTGAAAATTTTGTAAACGTTACTACAATATGGTATTATTTTGTAAATCAGTCACATTTTGTTGCAATTTATTCTGTCGTTCTATTTTTGGTAAATTGTCACATTTTGTGGCAATTTATAATGTTATTTTTTATCTTTATTTTAATAAATTGCCACCTTTTGTGGTGATTTATACTGCCATTTTTTTATTTTTTTAATAAATTATCAAGTTTGTGACAATTTATACCATCGCTTATTTATTTATCTAATAAATTGTCACTTTTTGTGACGATTTATTAAAAAATCTCACATTTTGACACATTATAAAAATTGAATCACAATTTTTTTTCATTACTTCACCATACTTAAATTTTTTTGCCCTTCGATAGCTTTACAATTATTTCTAGTTAAGTTGCACATATTAAATGCGGTTTCATATCTCACCTCTTGCCTGGCACAACAATCATCCTTAAAAGTTTGTAAAATAGTTTGTTACTTGTAGCGACAGAGCTACATACTCACTTTTTGGTGTCAATACCCACTTTGGACATTCTCTATGTTAACTAAAAAGCAGTGCTTTTTTATCACTAGTTTTGGGAGAAATTTTTTTGCCTAAACTATTTTCACTATATTACCTAAAAAATAGAGTTTTTTTATCACTGGTTCTGGAGGAAATTTTCTGCCTAAAGTATTTCTACTAAATTCTACTAAATCTTTTTTAATTCAAATTTAAAATTTCACTTAACTTACTCTATTTGGCTCCACTAAATTTTTCCTAATTTAAAATTAATTTTTTTTACTTTTAACATTTAAATATACAAAAATTAATATTAAATAATTTATATAAAAAATAAGAACAATAAATTTAAAATATTTTCTATACATAACACATGTCCTAAACTAGTTTGAATAGGTATAGGCCCAATTGAGGATGCATGGTGAATTACCATCATCGCTTGTCTTTGAGGTCTATGTTGCTTAGAATATTTTTCGTGACGGAGACAACTTCATGTTCAGATCCAAAAAGTAAAGACAACTTCTTATTTGTCTTTGACCCCAATTTCTTTTTCTTATTTGTCGTGTAGCCTATTGGCTTCTGTCTTCTGAATCTGATACAATTTCATGGAAGCGCCCAAAGGCCCAAGAAGCAACAAGGGTAGGAGGAGAAAGTGATGAGGTGGGGGTGTAGTTGCCCTGAAACATCAGCTTGTAACTTCAAAGAAAGTGATGAGCTTGTGGCTGCCAAGGTTCTAAGGAGAAACCAAATTTATTCAAGAATGCACTAAATGTGATGCTAACATGCTTTAAAAATGCATGAATTAGTCTAAAAGTGATATGAAAGGACAACCAAAGACAACTCTCATAGGAGAGTTATCAAACAAACCCCAATTTGAGACATTTGCTTGTCCCAAGCAAAGTAAAACAAAAACAATCAATAAAAGAAACAAAACAAGAAATCTTTTTGCGTAGTTGACCATATTTACATCCCTGCAAAACTCAAGGAGACCCTAAAGCCGATGCAACACAAACAACCAAAAAAACTAGAAAGAGTCCTTGCGACAAGTCATTATGCAATCAGAAGTGAGGGTTTTCTCCCTCAACATTGTTCTCATCCCAACTCAGAAGTGCTTAAGAATCCATTATGCAAAACAAACTATCACATTGTGAAAACAAATCAGATGTGGAACTTTCATAAAGTGTGTGTGTGCAACAAAAAGATACCAAAACCCAATAAGTTCAAGTCAAGCAAATGTTTGATAGGAGACATAACTAAAGATTTAATTTTTCATCTTCTTTTCACCCTTGCTTCCACTTAACTAAAGATCAAAAGGTCTTATAAAGTTTGTAACATTTAGGCTTAGGTGGGGGTATGTTGGAAAAGTCATTTTAGGATATTCCTACTCTCAACTTGAGAAACCATTGCTGCTAGACCCATTACATAAAGAGGCTCCCAAATTTTTGTTGATGGCACCCTCATGCTTTAAGTACTACACTACTACGGGGTGGCTTGCCTTCAATGTTGCCCTTGATCTCTATGGTGATTGTGGACCTACTGCTTCCAAGATCCATTGGGTGTGGGTTCTTCTCTAGGTTGATGAAGGTGTAGGGAGAGAAGAAGGGGTTGTCGTTCATGTTGGTGATGATGTGGTGGTTGATTTTTTTGGTGTCATGATGCTTTTTTTCTTTTTTTTTTCCTGGTTTGTTAGAGATTAGAGTTTTGTACTTTGTTGATATGGTTTGTTATACTGTTGTATGTGGATCTGGATTTGTGTGTTGGTGGTGTAATTAATTTTGATGGTGGAATTGAGTGGCTTTTTTAGTTTTTTTTTTTTGGGAGGATGGAGAATTGTGGGTGGTAGTTGTGTGTTGTTATTGTGTTGTTGTTCTACATTTAGTAAGGGGCTGAGGAAGAAGATTACCAGAAGGAAGGATATCAGGAAGCTCTTCTCAATTTGGGGACAAATTAAAATTAGGAGCTTTATTTTTAAACTTTGGGCTATGGGTTAAATTTATGGTCATGATAGGGCATTAGGTGGGTCGAGTATGGGGAAAGATTGGGTTAAGTGGTCACATCAACAGTTAATGTCTAACTAGACAACAGAGACTAAAACTTAACCAAAAAAGTTTATGATGAATAATTTTTCAATGAAAAATTTATGTGAGATAAAAACAAAATTTGTAATTTACGAAGGATTAAAAACTAAATCAACTCTTATTATTTTATTATATCCGATTTAACAAGTGACTTAGTGACCCACTAGTTAAATTAGTAATCTAGTGAGTCAATGGGATGGCAGGATGAAGCCCAAGGTGGGATTTAATAAATATGTTTCATTGTGAATTTGTCTGTCCAATATAAATAAAAAAGAATTTAGCCACCTGGTAAATTTGTGGCCATTTCTTGGAAGCAAAGAAAAGGAATATTCGCCTTTCCGAGAGAGGCCCAAAAACGTAATTTTGACGAAGTAAAAACCCAACGTATAGTTGCCGCGTAATTGTTAACCAGTTTAATTACTTGCTACTCCCCAAACCCACCATACAACAAATCATCAATCTCTCTTCCCCCTCCCGGCCCCGCCCCTATATATAAGCCGTCAAACCCGACCCAACTAAACGCGCTACCCAAATTTTCTCTCTCTTTTCTCTCTCTCTCTCTCTCTCTCCGATTTTCCTGCGAAAACCTATCTCGATTTTCTAGGCAGCCAAACACCCCTCTCTTCCCTCGCAGATGAAGATATCCAGCCTCTTCGCAGCCTCCGTCGCCGCTGCGTCCGCCACCGCCGTCTCCATGTCATCCTCCACGCATGTCTCCCTTCAGGTATTTTTCCTACGAACCCTAATCTTTGCCCCAAAATTCCACTCTCTCTTTCTTCAGATTGCGCTTCTAACCATGGGATCTGAAACGTACCACCCGAATGTTCGAATCGTTTTACATTTTTGCAGTTTCTGTTCATCGAATCTTGGTTATAGTGTTTCGATTTTTGCAGGATGGCGCGGGTCAGAGGGGCCATGGAAGCTCCTCTTCGTGTTCGGAGGGTTCGGCTTCGACGGAGAAATTTGCGCCGAGATTCGATGGGTTGCGGTTCATTGAGACGCTGGTTACTGCTCACAGATGAAAGCTTTGTTCTGTTTTTCACAGCGATTAGGCTTTTCAGGAGCTTCTTGCTCATAAATCGTGTGTTGTTCCTTTTACTTTTTCCTGGCCCCCCCCTTCATCTTTTTGATCTTGTGCTGTCTACGAGAAAAAGATTTAACAACGGGAAAAATTCACCTCTTTTATTTTTTTCAAGTTTCTTTTTGTTTTCATTGTTTTTTCCCGTAGGGTTTATTGTTATTAGGATGAGAAATTGAGAGAGAGAGAGAGAGAGAGAGAGAGAGAGAGAGAATTGTAATTGTTGCGGGATATGTCTTTGTTTTGACCTGAGTTTTGTGACTCCTCTGTTTAATTTTCCCAGGAAATAATAAAAAGAGGAGCATGTTGTGTTTTAATTTTGATCGTTTATGCCTTTTTTTTTGTTTTATTTTATTTTTCATTTTAATGCTTGGTTCATCCTTGATTTGGGGGAAAAGCTGTATTGAACATGTAACATGTTGGAGACCTGTCTGTCACAGGCAGATGATTAGATAGGTTAAAGTGTTGATTGTGGCCACATGTTCGCCTAAACAGAGTGCCTGTTCACACACTGCGGCACGTTTTGTATCTAAAGTAGGGTCCGGTACCTATTTTGTCAGAATCGTTTAAAACGAATTTTAAAAAGTAGAGTATAAATAAATTAAGCAGAGAGAAATCAGTCTCTTATTTATATACTCTAAAAATGGATATTTTGTACATCATACAAAAAAAATATATTATAAAATAAGGAAAGTAAATATTATAAAATATATAAATAAATATTATTAAATATACGCATGTTCATATACGCATAAAAGAAAAAAATAAATATTATCAAATATATAAATGAATAATGTTAAATACACGTATATTTATATTCGTATAAATATTCAATAATATTTATTTCTCTTTTTTTATTGTTAATTTTTTTTATATGTACAAAATTATGTAATTTTGTTGTTTTGTTTTATGGAGTGAGATATCCGCTGTTATTTGTTTTTTTAATGTTAAATTTAGATATGTGGGTAGAGAGAGTAAATCTTTATTTTAGTCTTAAAGTTGGAAAGACTAGTCATATAAATTTATGAGATAGGGAAATGTATACTTTAAATTTTTTAATTATTAAAAATTAATTAAATTAATTTTTAAAAGAGACTAACTTAAATGACTTTGAAGGATAAATTTAATTAAAATTTGGTAACATCAAAGATAATAGTGCATTTAATTACATAATATAGACTAATATGATCGATACAGGACTAAAGTGAAGGTTAATTCTGAGTAAAGTAAAGGAGTACTTTTGCTTTTTGAAGTATTGGACTAGTTCATGGCTAACAATAATGAAGAGCATTAATTACTGCTCATGCAAGAAATTCGGTAATTTCCTAAGGAAACACAGGGAAAGTCGCATTTTTCATAATGCATTGCATGGATGGGGCATTTGGAATATTCTCAAAATGTGCAACTTGTGACCCACAATGAGATTATTTGCCACCATGTGTGTTTGACAAGTGGCCATTTTTTGGGTTTACTATTTCTGTGTGTGGTCACCAAATTTGATTAACCTATGAATATTTGTGTCTTTGTTAAAATCAGTAACTCTATTTTCACACTATATATGCCAAACACTCTATGCAGATTATATATAACTCTTGTGGGAGAAATATCATGCGGTTGTGAAAAGACATGAGTCCCACAAGCTCAGATAAATTACACCTCTCACTCTCTCACAACTCACGTAACCTTCACGTTCTCTTTCTCTCTCTCTCCTACGAATTTCAAAATTCACTCTCTCAAACGCTCACCTCTCTTAAACCCTCATATGTAGACGGAGACGAAAAGCAAAGTGACGAAGATAATCAACAACGAAGCGAAGAGAAAAGAAGAGAACAATGAAGCGAAGACGAAGAGGGAACAATGAAGCTTGACGAAGGGAGAAGGACGTGAAAAGATAGACGGTTGCAAGAAGAGAGAAGGTACGCAACAAAGGTATGTCTCATAGTAACAAAAAAATTATCTTTAGGGTTTTTTGGTTGCATTGGTGGTAGATTGTTGGTGGATTGCGAAGAAATCAGGCTTTAAGGGTATTCTGTTGATTCCTATAGGGGTTCTCGTTTTAGACCTGTTAATGCGTATAACAACTCTGTTGTGTCCTATAAGGGTTTTGTTGATTCTCGCTTTAGATCGATTGATATATATAGCAACTCTGTTGTATCCTGTAGGGATTCTGTTGATTCTCACTTTAGATCTGTTGATGTGTGTAGCAACTCTGTTGTGTCCTGTAGGGGTTCTATTGATTCTTGCTTTAGATATATTAATGCGTATAACAATTATGTTGTTGCCTATAGGAGTTCTGCTGATACTTGTTCTCTCTTTGATGCTACTTGTAATAGCTTTGTTTATAAACTTAAATATTTTGTTGATAATTTGATGACCATTGCTGAAGAGTATAGCTTTGATTTTAATTTTCGAAACTTTATTTAGCTTTGTTTGTACTCTCTTCATGCGCATTTGTTATTAGTGTGTTTATAACTCTGTTTATGATAATATACATGCAAAAAAGTTTGATCTAATTGACATACATGGTTCCCAAGGAGGGTGGGAAAAAATCAGTGATTGAGAAGGATCCTGATTTCCATGTTCCAACCCTTTGAAGGTGAGATATGGTTTTGGGGTAGTTATTTCTGTTGCATTCCTTTTGTTTTATTTTACTAATATTTGATTTTGATGCTACAGAGGTCCCTGGTGAGGAGGTAGAGAAGAAAGGGAAGAAAAGGAAGACCAATGATGAGAGCAATAAAACCATAACAGTTATGCTACATGTACACCCATATATCATACACCATACATATACTCGTATTAGAATACACAAATAACCGTTTCATCCACTCTTTCTTCCACTCTCACCAACACGAGCGTGAACCCACGCTTCATTCTCTTTCTCGAAAATTTTCGCTATTCATTGCTCGTCGTCCACTTCGACCCTGACGTTCTCTTTGACCCCGACGTTCTCTTCGACCTCGACGTTCTCTTCGACCTCGTCGTTCTCTGTGATTTCATGCGCAAGATCTAAGATTTGTTAGAGAGATGAGTGATTGAAGATGTTACTGCTTGTTATCATATTTTAACTAAAAAAGAAAAAGTTCAAAAAAAACCAAAGCATAATTGACAGGAGGAAGGAAAGGAACAAGATATACATAACTTATGCTGTGACCTGTGACCTGTGATAATGTTTGCACAT
>QANU01089738.1:43298-56425 GCA_003254905.1 Nissolia schottii
GGGATCCTAAGTGTGAGGAGTGCTCTTGGATGTAAAGGTTTGTCAAGCACCTAAGTTAGAAGCTTGATGATAGTGGAGAAATCTTGAGCAAATCGCTTGGGGACTGGACGTAGATCACAAGGGTGGTCGAACCAGGATAAATCACTGTTTGCAATCTCTCTAACTCTATCTCTTTATGTATTGCAAACTTATATTATTGTCTTGCACATTTGAGAATTGCATCTATTGATAATTGTTTATAATTAAGTTGCTCCCTTGATCTTATTGTTTTATTACAAACATAATTGAGCATGCTTATGTTACATCTTTAATTATTTTATTCCGCTGTATAGTAACGTTAATTGCATGAAAATGCAATATTTGTTGAAATTGGAATAATTTCTAAAATACCCAATTCACCCCCTCTTGGGTATTGGTTACCAAGACCAACACAGAGGATAACAGAGGATGCCGACGACGACGACGACGACGACGACGATGAGAGGTTGAAGATGATGGGTTAAAACGACGACGAGAACGAGTTCGGGATTGGGCGCGCGCGCGTTGTGTATAGTTATACGCTATACGTATAATTATCATTAATTGTGCATAAAAACGTATAAAAGACTGGTGTATATACAGGTGTATAGTTTATGGGTGTACATGGAGCATTTCTGAAACCATAAACCGGTCTACATGACATCTTAAGTGGAAAAATTGATGCATGTTGGATGGTCCAGGGACGGAAGGAACGATCATTTTGATTTCGAATAATACTAAAGTCTCATAACTATTTAACTTAATTATCTTCTTAATAATTCCACGACACTCGATAATTTTTGGGGCAAAATAGAGATAAAAGAGAATAATATTACTAAATATTATTTACAAGAGTTGTTAGTAAGATGATTAGGTTAAATAGTTATGAGGTTTTAACATTTTCTTTTGATATCATATTCAACCTTTTACGGACTGAATAGACATCAAAATGAATTCAAGCAACATTTTGATGTCAAATGAACTTTTTAGGGATTATATTGATAGTTTATTCTAATTAAAATTGGCAGAAATATTGCTCTCACAATTCTAGAAGTTTGAGCATTGAGGTTACCCCTATTTGTATTGTCATCCTTGCAAGAGTTTAAATTGTTTATCACTCACCCAAGAACTTGTTACCTGATGCAAGAGTGTATGCTTTAACGTTTCAAGTTACTAATTTTTAAAAAATAAATATTCACCTATCATTATTTGATTTGAAAATGAGCAATACTTGAGAGACCAAACAAATTAACCTAAAAAATAATTTATATATTTTGATGAATGACACTTGCCATTTTACTTTATATTTTCTCTATTAAAACGCTAAGTATCATTTATCAAAATGTATAAATTGATATATACGCTAATTAGTTAAGTCTTCCAAGCAATTTTCTTTAAAAATGAGTTAAAATAGAGGTAATAAACTTGATACAAATCTTATCAACATAAAAACCACATCTTGTTTTGCATCCTTTCCACATAAGGTATTCTAATGACAACATTTTCATGGGAGGCTTGTGTCGTTAATCATTGCAGCTGTTGAATAAGGTCAGCAAACTTCTGAATTTTTGGTGTGATTTCTTGATATTGATATTCAAAAGAAAAATACTAATATAATAATTAAAATGGATAATCTTAAGATAAACACGTACACTCGCAAAGGTGCTGAAAGATAATCATCTCTCATCGACACTCACAAAATGGAAGATAAGATACAATATAGATAGTAGACATTGTCAAATAAGCATAATTTTAGGGGGGTGTTTGGCAACTCTCAAAACCAGGTTAATTAGATATTATTGGGTTTGATTTTATAAAAATTGTGTTTGGTAACAATTTAAGAACCGACTTTAAAAAAAACTAATTTTGAATTGAATTTTTTTATCTATTTTTTTTCCAATTTTTCCACTAATTCACTTTTGACTTCCCACCAAATTTTTAGGTTTAGGATTTTTTTTTCTCTTTTATTTAAAATCTCCCATCTTATTTCGCATTCTTATCTTATCAAATTTTACCTTTCTTTGATTTCCACTTTGCGTTGTTATCTCTATTGACAAACAATGAACAAAAACACAAATGATTCAGGTTAATAAAATAATTTATCTCCATTCTCTGTATTGTAGCTTCGGTTTCAGTTGTACTGCTTATGCTTTATGGATTTGGTTTTAAATGTATGTGATTATTAATTTGTACGTTGACACATAACTCCTAATATAATAGATGACACAACAACCATTTAACAATTCATTAACTAATCTCTTATTGATGAGTCACGGTTTCTCAAGAACATTAATTGTCAAAACATGTATTTTATTGAAGAAGGGCCTTACGAAAAGAGTTTATTTTTATGAATGCGTATAAGATAACCCTGGAAAAACTAGAAAATTTATGTTGGGCATCCTATTTTAGTACGAGTACATGTTGAGTACCAATTGTCAAAGAAGAAATCAAATTTATGCAATGACAATGACACTTTTTATATAGGAATTGGAATCTAATTATATTCTATGACCTATGACATGGAAATACAAATGCAAAAACTCAAGTATCTAAAAAATTGTCTAATTATTTTATACATTTTTTGCGAAATTCGGTTTACTAGAATGGTCTTTAACGAAATGCTTGATTTGTGAGATTTGACTTTGAACCATCAAAGTCACTTATTCTTTTGATATGATTCATTTCGTGATCTGTTTTTGTCATAAGAAAGAAATATTCCTAGATATATGGGAACGAATATCACTTAATTGATGTATTATATTTATTTATCAACTCTACTAAGATTTTTTTCCTAATTTATTATACGCTACCGAACATTGTATTTGATAATTTGTTATTATTTTATATAAATTTATGTTGTTGATATCCATTATTTTAGCATGATAAATATTGATAATTTGTACAATATTTAAAAACTAATTTTAATTTAGCAGTGAACCAAGCACAAATTAGTAAAAAAAAACTAGTTCATTTTTATTAAGTTCATAAAACTAGTTATATTTCGTATCTATTTAAACTGGTTCTTAAAGTTGCCAAACACCTTCTTAGTATAAACATAACAATTTTTGTTCTTATGATTTATTTAGCTTCTCTAAAGTGAGAAGTTTA
This sequence comes from Nissolia schottii, assembly GCA_003254905.1. Lineage (NCBI taxonomy): Eukaryota > Viridiplantae > Streptophyta > Magnoliopsida > Fabales > Fabaceae > Nissolia > Nissolia schottii. The sequence goes on from QANU01089738.1 coordinate 46,425, forward strand.
CTTTAAAGAGTTAAAATGTATGACCTCAATGATGAGAAAATTAATGATTGAAATTAACATACATGTATGATATGTCATGCTGATAATTCTATCTTATAAAATCTTAGACCGTTGATTTTCTATTTGTGATTGTGCACTTGATTACTGTTTAATGTGAATCCTTCACTTCTGGAGGAGCCATCCTTTTGGGATAAAGATAATATTATTAATAATAATGACTTATGAATCATCATGGATGAGAAATTCACAGGATGCAGCAATCAGCGCTGAGTCATTTGATTGATGATAAGAAATTCAAGGCCACACTTCCTTTTCTGTTCAAGTACCTTTATACTATAATTATGGAAGAGCAAAAAGGAGCATACGTGGACAGCATATCCTCCACTACTCTTTGAGGCCAAGTACACAATGTGACCTTATCACATATACTGCGGGGTTCATTTCCTCCCTCAGAAGAAGACACCAAAAAATTGATGCATGAGAAAACTTTCTATCCTCAACTTTCCAGGCTATTGTGATGTTGCACTATAATTTACTATTTCTTTTGATGAGGGAAATTCCTGAATGATACCCTTCTATACCATTTTTTTGGTTATAAATTTACAACTTTTCATATTAAACTTTATATCACTATTATTTCTTTTCTCTTTATGTCCAATTAGCATAAAGCATAAGATTAAGCAAGCATAGCATGGGAGGTTGAAATTATACACAAAATGGTCATGGCTAGCGGCTACACAACTTCCTAATTAAAGAATCAAACAAACCAGTTGGTTAAGGTTTGGACAAAGTCAAATAAGAAAACTGATTGGCCAAAACGAATGGCACGCGCGTCAATAACAACTTGTCCAAATGCTGTTGAAACCAATTATTTTATTTAAAGCCAATAGATCAAGAAAAATACTATTGTGATGATCATTTGAAAAGAAAAATGTTATTTTACTACAACTAAAATTTGACAATTCATGTACGTTGACTCTCTATCTCTTTGCCCTCTCTCTTGCTTTTGCTTTTTCGTTTTCCTTTCTCATATTCTTTTAACTCGTCTTGTGGTGTAGTTGGGTTGTCAAACGTTGAACAAATAACATTTTTTTTTACAATATTTATGGATGAAATAAAATAATAAACTTTGCACATTTTATAAAAGAATAGTAATATGCCATATCATTTTAGAAACATAATTCTAGCAAAAACAAGCTTCTAATTTTTCAACAATCCCTTTACTTTTCTATTAAACCACTTACATTTGAGCTCAATTATCAGGAATCTGACTAACCTTACCTGATCTAATTGAAGTCCCTTAAAAGGAGTAGAAGTCTCTCAATAAAGATTTTTTCCATTCCCAAAACTCGAACCCAAGCTCTCTAATTAAAGAACCAAGATACCTGCCACACTATTCTTAAATTAATTAATTAATTATTAGAGAGACATAGAAGCTATCATAAATGGTAAGAGTTTATAATTATCAATTTGATTTAAATAGAATACGTTGACAATATAAAAGAGTTTTACATTGTCATTCAATCATATACCAACACATCAACAAATATATTTGACTACCACATCCACTACTTGAAAGGTCAACAAAATAAAATAAATTGATTTGACAGTTGTGTAAATATCTTTATACTGTCATTGCGTCAAAATTAAACTCTTATCAATTTTAAGTAGCATTTTAATTATAATTAATTTAAGAGTCAATAATTAAAATTTGAAACAAAAAATGAATTAGAAATTAAACACTATTAGAAACAAGCTAATTACCGTCAAATCATTATCGTCAGTTCTTCATCTATAACGACTTTTAGGACGAACTGGAGCAATTTCGGAAAAAATATTAGACAGTAAAATCGATGGTAAAGTTTGGTGCCCAATGGTGCGTGGTGGTGCGAAGCAGTTACCGTTGACAATTTCTGATGGTAAAACAAAGAAATAAATATCAATTTAATAGTATTTATTATTCTAAACATACCGTTGGAAAAGTTCAACGATAATTTTAATAATAATAAATCATAGTATCTTTTGTTAATAATAACTATTTTAACAATAATTATTAACCTTACCGTCATAATATTCCGACGGTAAGGTGACAAGAGAAAATAAGCGGTTGCGTTTCTGGTGCGACGTAATTTCAACACATGTTACCGTCAGAAAAAATCAATGGTAACAACTTCAAAATATGAGGGGACACACATGTTCCCCGGGTTCTTAATGTTCAACAAGTTACCATCGAAAATTGTCGACGATAAGAGAATGAAATTAACCTTTAACGTTATCATCAAATATTATCGATAGTAACTTCTCGAAATATGAGGAGACATATGTTTTCCCCACGTTTGTAATGTTTGACGTTACCGTCAGATATATCCAATGGTAACGAACCAGTGCCATTAAAGGCCGCAGGTTGGTGGGGGCTATATATACACCCTCCATTACCCTCCCTCGCTCGTTCACTCTCCCTCTCCCTTAACTCCCTCTCCTTCTCCTTGCCACCGCCACCACCTTCTCTACCACCACACTGCCACCACTCTTCCTACCACTGTAGGGTTGTTGTTGCCACCGCCGTCGCCACTGCTATTTGTACACCATCACACTTTAAGGTTAATTTGTTTTCTTATTTTTTTTGGTAGATTATGTTAAGTTGTTAGATTAGGTTGTTAAAATTAGGTTGGTAGATTTAAATAATTATATTTGGGCGTTAGATTAAGTTTTTGAAGTAGGTTGTTAGATTAAAATAATTGTGTTAGGTTGTTAGATTAGCTAGGTTGTTAGATTAATTTTTTTACTAAGTTTTAATTAGATTGTTAATTTTTTTTAGATTTATAATATGTTATATTAATTTTGTTAGACTAATATGTTATAATATATGTTATATTAATTAGGTTTATTTTTGTTAGATTATATGTTATATTAATTATGTTATGTTATATTAGGTTAATTAATTTAGGTTAATGTTTAAATTTTTTAGGTTAATGTTTAATTATTTTATAGTGTTATATTATGTTAGGTTAATTTTAGATTACTAGATGAATTAAATATTTAATTATTTTATATTAGTTTATATAAGTTATACGATTATTATGTTTGATAAATATTTTAGTTCTTGTTTTTAATTTTTAATTTTAATAATATTTAATTAAATTTATTATTTTTATGTAGTTATAAGTATGGTCGATGATAAAGGGAAAAATGCAAGTGTTAGATTACTACTTCGCATCTGCAAGGTGAGGTAGTAGGGGGAGGGGCAGGGACACAAGACGTTGAGCAGCTCACCGACATCCTCAAGATCTCCTATGGGGGTACGGTTTCATACCAATCCCTGGATTTAGGAAGGCTTAGAAGCTTTCACTGCACATGCCAAATCAGCAGGGGCCTAATTTTGGGCAAGACCAACCTCCTTTTGCTTTTCTTCTTGAAGTAACAAGGAGTACACCTTGCTAATCGGTGGTATAGGCTCCATGACTAAGATTTGGCCTCTAATTTGGGAATAAGAATAATCAAGCCCCATTAGAAAGCAGGTTACATGTTCCATCTTCAAAAATTCATGATAAGGCTGACTGCCACCATATTCACAATGCAACACAGGCCTATAACATCCCAATTCTTCCCAAAGTGTCTTGAATTTAGTGTAGTATTGGAGAATTGTGAGATTACCTTGATGGAGATCCATCAATGCTTTCTTCAATTGGAAAATCCTTAGACCATTTCCATGCTGAAATCTTTCTTTGAGATCACTAAGAGCTGTGTTATGAAAGATGACCCTAGCAGCAATGTCCTCGGATAAAGAATTCAAGATCTAAGAACTCTCTATGTCACTAACACATTGCCATGATTCAGCAAGTGCAGGATCTTCAGATTTTGGAATAGAACCATCAACAAAACCAAATTTCCTCATAGCATTGAGAACTAGGCGAATTGATCGAGCCCAAGAAAATAATTTTCTTCAACTAGTGGCTGAGAAACAAGAAGTAGACCTGGATGATCCGTAGAGGATAAAGTGTATGAATCCATAGATTCGAAACTCAACAAGAATCAAGTGTAGGTTGGAGAGAATTTTCAGCAAAAATTCCCTTGCAGTGTTCCAAACAAAGCAGAATCAAGGAGCCAAAGCAGTTACAGCACCACGAATCAGCAACAAGAAATTGCAGCCATGGATTCCAAGCAACAAGGGTCGAGAATGAATGCGGAAGCGTGTGAGAAATTCACAACTGATGCCATATTAAGGAAAAAAAAAATCAACAACCTGATTATGCAGAATGCATATCATTTCTACAGAGAAAAGAAAGAGGGAAATCGAAGAGAATTGGAAGAGAGAAATTGGATGAATGATCATTACTTTCATTACTTGAATTGTCTTACAAGTAATCTACATTATATATACAATCAATGAGAGTCATAACTAACTAAACTAACTTGTTTGTTACCTAACTAATTTATAACAAACTTCTTAATAATTTAACATGTGTTTTTCGTGCTTACATATAAGTTACTTTTGGATCAAGTAATCTAATACAAGGGCTCAAGGAACATTAACTAGTTAGTTTAGAACTTAGACTTGAAAATTTTCTATGAGGTCATAGATATATATTAATGATCATGTCTAATTAAATTAATACTATATTGCTTTTGATTGTGGAAGAGATAGCAGAGTTGGAAGAGTTAAAATTATCAATTATTGAGGGAATGCAAATCAAAGGATGGGAGGGATTTTATTAAAATGCCCCAATCCATCATCCAAAAGCAAGCAAGTATCTTTGGGCATGAAGTCAATACCACTACATAATAATATTTTAATATCAAAATATGCTAAGGTGTGAATTTTTTATGTTAAAAGTCGGTCAGTGAGTTGACACTTTCAAACATTTGATTATCCTTCGAATGTTCAAAATCCTTTAATTGTATATCTTAGATGACACCATTTACAATTGCAGTTTCAAGTTTGTGGATGCATGTATCTGAACTTTGAAGATTGGGTTTTTTGGGCAACCAATATGTTGAATAAACTATCTTTTGAATATAGTCAAAGCATCGAAAATATTTTATTCACTTAACAAAGTCATGGATAGAGAATTTTTTATAATATAAAAAATTCATTTTTTAGGTTAAAATATAATTTTGGTATGATATACCTATACCATCAATTTTGAATTATCTATAAAAAAAATTAAATCATTTCTTACGCATATTATTATACTCTGTCATTTACTGCATAATAATTAAAGTAATTAAGTGAAATATAGTTAATCAAGTAATGCTTAGTGGGGTTATAATTAGCTTCTTTAGTGAGTTATTTTACACTATTAATGAAGTTTGATATTTTGTGTCTCGATTGAATCACCAACATTAAAATTCTATTATTAAAAATCTAACTAATAATCTCACCCGACCGAAGTTTTTGGAGAATAAAAGTCTTACAATAAGAATTTTTTTTATTTATTATTTGTAGGACTTGAATCCAAGAATTTTGATTGAAAGTACGAAAGTATGATATGTCTACCACTTCGACACATAGTTAATAATGTATAGAGACAAACTAAAAGTGTAGGTATAGACTTTTTTTTTATTTTCTTCGAAAGATTGTAAGAATTAATTTACAAACATTTTTTTAAGGATTAAAATTCAAAATCGATGACACATTTAGGGACCAAAATTATATTTTAATCTTGTGCTCCAAACTTTATTTTATACTGTATCTCTCTTTAAAGTTGACTTTATTTGATTTATATATGTTTCTGTTGTTTAGCACTATCTCAAACATGCTTAAATGAAAGATATGCAGTTAACCTTAATTAATCTCGATTTTCTTGCAAGACCGCAGTGCAAGCCTGCAGGAACCATTAGTCAAGTTATGAAGTCAGAATTAGAGATCAATCATGACACTTGCAAGACCGCAGTGCAAGCTTTGGGTTAAAAAATTTAATTCTTGGTTAATTTGCATTTTTCCAAACCTATAGTCCTGCATTTATTTTTCTAAATATGTTTCGTTAAAAGTCCATTTTTTATAGCCTATAATAGTCTTACATTTTTGGTTAAAATTTTTCTTTAGGATAAAAAATTCTTTCGGTTATTGCATTTTTCATAGCCTATGGTTTTACATTTTTCGTCAAAAATATTTTGTCATTAAAAACTCATTTGTTCATTAATAAGCATTTTATAATCTAAAGTTTTGTCCTTTTTTTAAAAAAAAATTTTTGAAAAATTCTTTTTGGTTAATTGACATTTTTCCTACCCTATATACTCTTGCATTTGTCATAGAAAAAATGTTTTTTTTTGGTTAAAATCTCATTTTTCATTAATAGGCATTTTTTTTATAGACTATTTTGTTTTGCGAGAAAAAAAAATCGATCATAGAAAAGTTTGACAACACTTACAAATAAAAAACAAAGACATGTCAAATTTAACATTAATAAGAAATAAATATGTTCTACATTCTGAATTAACTGAAGATCTATAGCTTCGCTCCTCGCCCGAAGACTATCAATGTCTAAGCATCTTTTATATCAGAAACCAACACAAATGCTTTAATTTAAAGAATGTTTTATGTCTCATTTCACAATAGATTTGAATATCTTCGTTATCTGTAAAACTCCTACGAAAGAAACACCACCAAAGGAACAAAAACACCCACAAAGGGGAATGGAAACAACAATAAAGAGGAACGAAAACAACTATAAAAGGGACGAAAAGTACAAGGTCTATTGTTTCAAAAAACATATCTAAGCTATTTACTGAATAAAAATCCTAAACAATAAAAGAAGAAAAAGTGGTAGGGCTACCAAAAAAAAAAATAGGATGCCAACCTTCCTTAAAACCCTCACAAAAGCGGTGATCAGAAGAATAGGAGAGAAAACAGAGAAAGTAGCATTTTTTTTCATCGATTATAGTTTTTTATTTTTTATAAAATTTCTTTATTTTCTTAAAAAATTCTTTTTCCCTAACCTATAGTCTTCCATTTTAAAAATATTTTTTTTCGTTAAAATCCCATTTTAGCTCATTATCGGCAATATATAAGATTATACACTTCATATGCCCAAGATGCAAGACTATAGAGTAGAAAATAATATGATCAAGATGCAGCAAATGAATTCAGGTTCTTTTGGAATATGAGTTGGCTCTTTACTAATTGTGTCAACCATAATTGATTTCTCCCCTCTATATCAAAGCAATTGCAAGTTTTTCTGAGGTTTGGGAACTAACATGAAGGTTTTGAGGGCTGAGAATGGGTTTTTTTTTTTTTTTTTTTATATGACTCTTGATTTTTTTTTTTGCCAAAATATGGGTAGTGTAACTAATTTACAGATGTATGGTTTTTGGGGCTGAAATCGCCACCCTCTATGGCAATTTCAGCCCCTGAATATTTTTTTTTAAAAAAAATGGGCTGAAATCGCCACCCCCCCTATGGCGATTTCAGCCCTTGAATTTCTTTTTTTTAAAAGGGGTTGAAATTGTCATAGGGGGTGGCGATTTCAGGCCCCTGATTGTTTTTTTGAAAAAAAGGGGCTGAAATTGCCACCCCCTATGGCGATTTCAGCCCCAAAAACCATATGAAACACCCTAGCTAGCTAGTCTACGCTTAAGTCGCAAACCTGCCGACTAGGTTGTTATCTCTTTTGGTTGGGATAATACTTAGTCCCGCTTATGAGTTTAAAAACACAGTTACCCAAAAATATGGACCTAATTTTTTACTTTTCTTTATACGTATCCTAGTATAAAATATGAGTCTGGTTCTTGACAGAACATCTATTGTGAGTGGTAACGTAGCATACTTAACTGATATTAATTAGGTATATTCAACATTCATAGCAACCAAAGGTCCATGCCATATATTCACAAATAGTTGCACATGTAATATTATAGATGTTACGTACAATAACATAGTAGTACACGTATATAGCCTACTGACTAAGGACTAGTGCGAGATCTCTATCGTAGCTCTGTTTTCCTTATTCCTCTGTTCATCTTCTTCAGTGCTGCTCGTCCTTGTATTGCTTGCACTGTTCTGACATCCTCTGCATCCTTGTCGTGCTTGTCTAGAACCATAAAGGAGTGGGGGAATGAGAACACAGCGTTCTCAATGGGAAACCTTAATCGTCTTAACTCGTTTCATACTCAATTATGATTCTGCCGCTCAGGGGTCTCTAGGTGTCACAGTTACACTATGGTCCTACTAGTTATTAATACCCATACTAAGCCTGAGCAGTTTATCTATATTACTAGGTGATCAGGGAACCTATTCTTATTATCTACGTCATCTGTCTGCCAGTCTAGTCCCTAGCTCATATAATGTCATACAATTCCACATAGCTACACTACAGTATCAAAATCATCATCATTTTGTTGAAAATCATTTTACTCCCGCGGTATAAGGCACGCCTTATTAGCGGTTTTGCCCCCGTCCTTTGCAGCTGCGGCCACACTGCTACAACTACCCTTTCAGCCCGCATCGTGGCGGCCAGGTCGCGCTAACTTGAAGGGTCTCACCTGCAGCGTCTTGATCCCGTAATTCTAACCAACCACGACCGAGGTGACCATCAAAAGGATGGTAGTGGGGTCGGACCTACAACTCGACCGAGACTAAGACCTTCCCCAAAAGCCGAGCCCCCTGCCCTTCTAGAGGGTTTTTTCCCATCATCATCATGTGCACAGCTCAGTATTTGATGCAACAGTTCATATACAATAAACACAGTTCATCATCATCTTAAAGCAATCATATCCGTTCATCTTCTTAAAGCAACAATTATAACATTATAGCTCATGTCATCATCTTCATCATAGTCATTAAAAGATCATCATCTTATATCCTAACATATAACACCACATAATTATAAGCATCTAACATACATCATATCAAACAATCATCATTATATGACATTAGTATATAACCTCCTATCATCGTAAACATTTAACACATGTTATGTCACTTAACTCGTAGATATATCAAAACTGTTCATTAATAATATTAGCGGATCCATGGATAATTGCAAGTGGTCTAGAAAGATTTTCGTTAAATTATGTAACCTGAATCTTCAGTCAGGCCGCTCAGCGCAAGCCCTAGTCCACTCAGCACATACCTGACGAAATTCAGCTCCAAGTCTTGCAATTTTCCATGTTCTGCATGGTTACTCATGCTTCATTTCAAGAGAGTTCCTCCTAATATTTCCCATCATTTTTAACACACATATAGATAACTTAATTTCATACTCACTATCTTCATAAACATAAACAAATGTAAATCCACAATCAACAAAACAAGCGTCTGGTTTCTGTCAGAGATTAGCGACCATAAACCGGAGAGGTCCAAGACCTTACCCCAAGGTTTTTTGTAGCCCTAAGATCATTTTTCATGTCTAAAAACCCAGATTCTGAACCCCACTGCAAAAAATTTCAGTTTTGCCCCTCTTTTCAAAATTACCATTTCGCCCCTGTAAACGTTATGTTTTCTTTGGAATTTTTGTTCTCAAAAACACGATGGACTCAAGAATTTCCCTTAAGGTTTTTGATAGTTCTAAACTCATATTTTCTGAAAAGCAACCCAGTTTTTCAGCCCAAAACACGAAATTTCCGTTTTGCCCTTATTTCCTAAAATCACTGTTTTCTGCGTGTTTGCTGATAAATTCATCAGGGACTCCAAAAATCATGAAACTTGACATCCCCACTCAATTTTTCGTGTAGAACCCAAAAATGACATTAGTTTTTCATGATAAAAATCTCAGCATACAGTTTCTACCAAAATCGTGTCATAGCCCTAATTTCAGCTTAGGCTTTCCTAACTTCTGACAGAATCACAAACAGCACCAACAGATCCAGACAATCATCAACCACATATATATAAATCAAAGTCGCATAAAAGGCATCCTAACCGCGTTTATATCTAACATGAAACCACATAGACAGTGGATAAGTCGATTACCCACGTTTTTGCGTCCGACTATGGTTTTTGCTGCTTCCTTTGGCCTTTTCTCCAACGATGATGCTTCCTAGCTCTTCTTGGGCTGAGTTTC
>QANU01089747.1:0-16746 GCA_003254905.1 Nissolia schottii
GATTGGAGTGCCAACTTTAAGTATGAGCTCGTGGTTTGGAATTCCAGAACATCTAATTGTGTTTAAACACTCCAGTGTGTGGACACTATTGAATAACTCATTTTGAGAATCAGACATGCAAGCCATATCAGAACTCAAGTATGTTATAGGTTCATTAGAATTCAAATCAATTATGTATTGATTGATTTCATCGACTAAGTGTAAAGTAGGGGCAAGTATGGTCTTCCCCTCTAAATATTTCTCATGATGTGAGTGTGCAATATAATCCCCATAGGTTGACTTTACAATAGCTTCAACGGGGTCATCCCATTCATCTATAAGCAAATCACCTGGGATTTTGATCTTATCATCACCATCGACAGAGTCACCAAGTTTCCCATCTCCAATACGAAGAATCCAGTCTACAAACTCTTTCAGAGAATCAACATTTGTGTTTGCCACGTTTGAACATAGACGCATGTTCTTTGTTAGTCTTAGGATCTTGACATCACTCCATAAGTATGATGAGTTGATTGTAGCATTAACAATGTCTTGTCTACTTCCTTTAGATATCACAGGCAATATTTGTCTGAAATAACCACCAAACACGATAGTTTTCCCTCCAAATGGTAGTGATGCACTCAACTCATTCTCAAATTGCATTATATCTCTCATGGTTCTGTCCAACGCCTCAAAGCAATTCATCATCGGAGCTTCGTCCCAAATTATCAACTTAGACCAGATTAGAAGTTCTGCAAGATGACTTCCTTGTTTTATGTTGCATGTGGAGAATTCGTCGAGAATCAAGGAAATTGCAAATCTAGAGTGTGCAGTTCTACCACCAGGTAATAGTAATGAGGCAATGCCGCTAGAAGCAACAGTAAGTACAATATTATCTTTACATCTAAGAGCAGATGACAGTGTGTTCCACACGAATGTCTTGCCAGTACCTCCATAGCCATATAGGAAGAACAAACCTCCATTCCCACTTTGGATAGCTTCCATTATCTCGTTGTAAACCCCACGTTGTTCTTCCGTCATCTTCGATAGCAATTCCTTGTGTTTTATAAACAATTCAGCTCTATCATGTCGAAGCTCATCGTAAATGAGTTTATTATGTGAATACCGCTCAGCATCAGTGGCCAACTCTAGATTGGGAAATGGCATGGTGGGAAAGTCACGCAAACTCTTGTTGTTGCTATTGAGAATTTTTTCAATGTCAGTAAGTGTCATGTTGAACAGTTCTTCATCAGTCAATTGCAAACTTGTAATAATAATTACATATGGTTGGAAAATACTATCAGCAGAATGCAATAACTACTTAACAGTTGTAGGAATTGATTGTGGGAATTAATTAATAGTTGGTATGTTCGAACTGGGTTGTAACTGGATGGTTCAGAAGTAACCTTTGACAATGTATAATCCCATCAGACAGTAATTTCCAATTATTTTTCCACACCAACTCTGGCCTGCTCATAGAGTTTGAGAACAACAAAGTAGCAAATAGTTTACGAAGGTATTGACCAGATCCCCAGTGGCTAGCTTCTTCAATTGCATCAGAATATTCTTTGTCATCATCCAACAAACCCGTGGCATAACATGCATCTCTAAAAGACGCATATAAAATGCCCCCAACCGTTCTTATATCTTCAAATGTAGTAGGTCCTTTAACCAAATTGAGTAACAACCTTAAATAGTATCATTCACCTGAATTGGGGGGAACAAAATATATGCGGCCAATTTTAGTAATCTTGGTTTTCCTCAAGGTCCATTGTCGAATATCTTTCTTCCATACAAATCTTGTAGGAAATTGAGAATAAGTGAGATTACGTGCCTCCTCAAATTTGGCATTCGCATCAAACCAAGCTAAGAATTGGGATTGCGCGACAGTTTGTCGGGCCACAACATCATCCACTGGATCGTCATCCTCGAATACAATGTTTTGTTCATCTGGCAAGTGAAATGACAATCTTTCAACAGATGGATCCCTATAATGAAGTTCAAACCCGAATATCCGCCAAGCTGCCTCGCAGGGTGAAATATACCGGCAATCATAATACATACTAACTTCATCAACTTCGTTAGTGTTCTCATTGTCAAATGTTTGGTAGAAGGAGGCAGTCACACGATCAGTACCCTTGTTGACATACTTGAATAGATATTTTATGGAACAGGATTGGTTACACCACTCAACATTGATATGCGCTCCATACTTTAATAGTAGGTACTTGTTATGTGGCACCACAAACTTGTTATCGAGTGAAATATTTGACCTCTTAACAGTTCTTCCATTATCTCTTCTTCTATAATTTGGATATCCGTCATCATCAATAGAAGTTGATTCGATGAACCTCTTGGGAAAGTGCCTCGTACATCTCTCGTTGTCCATACATGGAGAGTTAATCCTAGATGACCCACATGGACCATGCATCATGAAGTTTTTTTCTGCATTGTAGTATGGAGCATCTAACACTTTATCTGGTATCTCAGCTGACATAATGTTGTCAATGTCCGTGGCACATGGAAACTTGTCCTCTTGTCCAAGAAAGACCAATATGTGAGCATGAGGTAGTCCACGCTTTTGAAACTCTATTGTGTATATAACTGTAGAAGTACGTATTATATAAGTAAATATTAGTGCAAAACATTATTAAATGTAAAGATGTAAACATTAAACTACTACTATATTCATGCAACATATTGTAAATAAAAGCAAACTTATATATGATCTATATAAATTGAATACCTGCTTTAACCGTCCCAAATATTTTATTCTGTCAGATATCCTTAATCATTTGGTCAAGCTTAGTCTTAAAAATCCTTGTCAAAATATCTGGCCTGTCATTAGGTCTGAGGTTTCTTGGGCCAACAAATCTTTGGATTTCAGGCCATTTGGGATTACATGTGAAGGTGATGAACAAATCCGGGTAGCCGATAGTTCTACAAATAGCCATTGCATCTTGATAGTTTTGAACCATGTATCGTGCTCCACCAGTAAAAGATGAAGGGAGTACTATTCTCTTGCCTGCACATGCTGCATTTTTTTCACCATTGAGAACAGCATCTACCAATCCTTTGTACATCTCCGACCTAAGTTTTTTCTGGTTTCTTTAAACCCATGCTAGTCTAGATGCCTCAATGGTGGAGTAACCATCCACCAAGAATTATTGAAATAACCTTCTAGAATAAAGAAGAGTTGCCCTTTTTGTATGCCTCTCTTGTATTCTAAATGAATAGAAATCCTTCATAGTTAATCTATTACAGCCTTTTGGATTTGTTGGATTCACGAAACCCATCCTCACCATATGGGAATAGCAAGGGATATTGCAAACCAAGGTAAGATGGGTTCAACTCATTGATTCTTGTAAGGGATCCTGATCTATTCTCGACCACAATGTCCCTATCCCCTTTTGATATGTCGAAGTCACCTACAACCAATGCTGCAACCTCAGAAACAGTAGGAACGTTGTAATGTCTACCATCTTTACCCCTTTTTTCCAATTAATCTCAATTTGATATCTTCATTTGTATTATGAATGACGGTGGACCTAGCAAGGTGGAATGATTGTGCCAGCACGTTATGCTCATCCAACAAACTATATCCGGATGAAGGTTGGTACCATGATCAGTTGAACTGTAAAAGACAATAGGAATAGAATTAACATCAGACAACAGGTAAAAAAATTTGGGTTTACGTTGAGTTTATTTGGCTAACTTAATGGGGTGTCAACTATCTTTATAATTTTTTTAAGAGTTGTAATGATGTTTAACAAACCTGATCGCATTTAGGCGATTCTGAAATTCGTTTTGTGTATCATATATATAAAGTTGTGCAAACTTTGCAGAGCAGCCTTGGGCAGGTAATAAACTACCCATTAGATGGTAGTTTTGTCCATGCATAATAAATGTAGGTGGACCCTTGCCTGTGTTAACAGATCAACATACTTTAGCACCAAGAGAAGTGAAAGCAAACATGCTGTTATATGACCTGATGTTCTCGTGAAAGTGGAACCCCTTTCAGTTTATGAAATAGTAACTCTTCCAACTTTGCTGGCGGCCTTTGCAATAAAGGGAGAGTAACTTGTCCTTGTCTACAACAAAGAAAGAGCTTTGGTACATTGGCTCTAATATTCTTCCTAATGCGCTCATCAAACCAAAATAATGCACCACATTCCTGACAACAATGTGTTGCATCTCCGATATCCCAATAATCTGATAATTGTTATTGAAAAATGAGTATACTAATAATTTTGATAATACATATTAGGATTTGTGGAATGTGTTAACACAGCAAACAATTATTTTATACATAATGTAAATTGAGTAACTAATATGAAGCAAGAGAGTGAAATTTTTTTCATACCACTTAATTGTTCATGCCTTCCATTTGTCAAAACTTGCTCTTTGTTATCTGCTACAATGTCGAATAAATGTTATCATATAATATGAAATGGTAATATAACTAAAAAAAGTTGATAAGTTCTTCACGTCCAAGTACATTAATACCATGGACTTTTTATGTATACAAACTGATCATGAGACTATACTTAATTTGAAATAAAAAAGGCATGACCATGTTTGAGAATTTTACCTGATAATGTCTCATCACATATAACTGTGATAGATCCCACTTCAGCAATTGATCCAGAAATATGACCTGTAAATATATAAAATGAAATTATATTTTTAATTGGTAGTTTGTAATGATGGATTCAATGCTCAACTTCACTGTGGGATCAATTTAATTATATACCCCTTAAAATGATAATATCAGTGTGGAAAAACCTACTAACGTTGGGATCAATCTTGAATAAATATAAGCATTTATTATGGAATAGTAATTTAAGTGACCAAACTGATCAGTTATGAATATACACCTACACGAATACCATGGATGTTTGATATATAGAATTGATCATTATACATTATTGAATATAAAAAAACATACATTGTCATACGTGTGAATGTTACCTGATAATTGCTCATCACATATACTTGGGATAGAATAAACTTCAGCAATTATTTTATACATAATGGAAATTGAGTAACTAATTCTTAATAAGAGAGTGAAATATTTTTCGTACCACTTAATTGTTGATGCCCAACATTTGTCAAAGCTTGCTCTTTGTTATCTGCTACATTATAATAAATGTTATCATATAATATGAAATGGTAATATAACTAAAAAAAAATTGATCATTTCTTCCCGTCCAAGTACATGAATACCATGGATTTTTTCTGTATACAAACTGATCATGAGACATTACTTAATTTGAAATAAAACAGGCATGGCCATGTTTGAGAATTTTACCTGATAATTGTTCATCACATATATCTGGGATAGATCCCACTTCAGCAATTGATCCAGAAATATCACCTGTAAATATATAAAATTAAATTATATATTTAATTAGTAGTGTGTAATGATGGATTCAATGCTCAACTTCATTGTGGGATCAATTTAATTATATACCCCTTAAAATGATAATATTAGTGTGGATCAACTAAATAACATTGGGAATCAATCTCACATAAATATAAGCATTTATTATGGAATATTAATTTAAGTGAACAAACTGATCAGTTATGAATATACAGCTACACGAATACCATGGATGTTTGATATATACAATTGATCATTATACATTATTGAATATAAAAAAAACATACATTGTCATACGTGTGAATGTTACCTGAACATTGCTCATCACATAGACTTGGGATAGACCCAACCTCAGCAATTATTTTATACATAATGTACATTGAGTAACTAATTCTTAATAAGAGAGTGAAATATTTTTCGTACCACTTAAATGTTCATGCCCAACATTTGTCAAAACTTGCTCTTCGTTATCTGCTACAATGTCGAATAAATGTAATCATATAATATGAAATGGTAATATAACTAAAAAAAAATTGATCAGTTCTTCCCGTCCAAGTACATGAATACCATTGAATATAAAAAAACAGACACTGTCAAACGTGTGAATGTTACCTGATAATTGCTTATAACATAGACCTGGGGTACACCCAACTTCATCCATTGATCTAGATATATCACCTATGAATATATAAAATTAAATCATACATTTAATTGGTAGTTAGCCATGACGTATAGCTTTAATGGTCATATTCGAAGCATCCATTGAAATTTAAGTATATACTCGTTATTAAAATTACGATATGATTTTGTATTAGTAAGAATTACCGTCTAAATAAAAACCATCTATATTTGTCATAGATTGAACTTCAAAGCCTGAAAAAAAAAATTCCATATAGGAATTATGGGCCATGAGTTGCACAGTAAAAATATCCATAAATGATGTTTTACTAACCTATCGGATTTAGATACACAACAATCAGACACAATACATAATAACAGTCAACAATAAATTACCTTGTGTGTACTTTGTGGAGTTCTGATCAACTCCCAAATGTGAAACTACAACACTCTTACTGGAAGGGCTAATCAAATGTCTCCCCTTATTGAGTTTGCCTTTAAGCATTGCACCGGATGTTGCTTGCGAACAACTGTTAGATTGCTCAATTATAGAAGATGGTGTACCAAAAGTGTTGGTAACACTGTTCAACCCACATGTGCTACTGTTTGCAGTGGTCAATGGTATGCCTACATCGTGGTAAATACTCTAACTACATTAAATTTGTCTTCATCTATAAAATGAAAAACGTAGCATTTGTTTCATAGATGTGCTTACCGATTGATATATGTCGTAAAGGACTTCTTCCAGTTTCAGTTTGTAATTCATTGTTGTCACTAAATGCATTGTCTATCCTTATTTTTTTACGTGGGCATGATCTCCATTTCCAACAAAGTTCTCTACATAATTGAGGTGATATTAACAATCAAACTTAACAATAGAATCTATGAGCTCAAACTGTGTACATTTGCACAAAATATGCAACTATGGATGGTACTAAAATGAGGTTCGAAAAAATTGATCATTTATGTGGTCTAAACTGTAATTTTTTTTGATTCACTGGATTGAACATAAACTTCATCATGCACAGTGAACTATGCACATCCTTTATTCAATTTGGGATGTCACTACTGCATTAAATTGGGTTCACAAATTGTAGGCACAAATAGGTGAAAATATTAACTTATAAACAGGGAGAATAAGCACTGAGTCTACCTTTTTCACGTTCAATCCATTTTTGTTGTTTCTTTTGTGACAAAATAAGTGCCCGCCGCTTCCATGCATTATGTTTCTCTTGGTTATCCATCAGTGCTAAATAAATAGTAGAACATTTATTATCAACAACCCATCCATAACAACATTTATTTATCAGGGGTTCCCATGGTGAGTAGTATCACATCTCATAGGGATCAATAAACAAAAAATGGCAAACAATATTATATGTAAGCATGTAAAAAAATGGATCACATACTATAAATAGCAGCTGCACACACTAATGTATGTAAAACTAATTTGAACGGCTAACCCAAAGTACCAGGGAGTTGAAAAAGGTTGTGGCAAGATGGATGGAAACATCCCTCCCAGATACAATGAAGAATAGCAAGTGATGCAATTGGAACAAATGCAAATGTAGCACAAATTGCTTCCGTATTGATGCTGGTGGTTACGAACGTGGAAGGAGTTCTACAACTTCAGATTTGGTGCATCAATGTCTGTGAGTGGCTGTTATAGTTAGAATCCCATAGACCCTAAACCCACATAGGTCTTCATAGGCACATGACTTGTTATGACTGTTAAGTGTTGGATTTTCCATTAAGTTGATTTTACATGGTTTTCAATTAACTCACGTACTTTGTATACCCACTAAATGATAATAGGCAAATTGTTTACACAGATCCAACACTTAACATATTAATAGTTTCATTTTCTAAGGCATTGTGCACATGTATATTATGCATTGATGTGTACCCACTACTACGTGCAAACCATAATTAGTGTGTATGTGTATTTGAGAAATTATTTAACAACCCCTTTCCCATAAATACAAATTTATTAAGGGGTTCTTGGTGAGTATTAGCACACCTGTAAATGACAATATACATATAATGGCTATTTATATTATATGAAAAAAAATGTAAAAAAACCATTAACATGACATAAAAAGCAAGTGGTGAACGATAGCATTTTTTCAACATTATTCAAAAAAGACTACACGGGTGGAAGATGAACTTGGTCTATTACGAATTAATGTGGGCCCTAGGGTTAATCATGCTTCCTCACCAAATCTTAGGCAAAGTTTCAAAAAGTAGTAATATTGAAAACTGAAAATTACAACTTCGGCCACATTGATCCGCGATTCAACAAAAGTACCCGCCTTGAAATGTTCAGAAAAATATATATATTGAAAGCAATGATACGTGTAGAAGAAATTTGTGTCAGCAAAATGTCTGACATAAGAAACTTAGGTAAGAGCAACTTTAAGTACTATCCTCATCTGATTCCTCCGCAAAATGTACTCCATATCCTTCATGTAACACCCTAGCTGACTGCATACCCTCGAGTAGTACGCAACGCTCACTACGTTGTTAATCATTTGGTGGGATTACTTATAGTCCTTTATTATCTTTTGAAAATACAAGATTAAGGAAAATATGGACCGTTTTAAAACATTTCCACTGGTTACTTTATATGCAAAATATGAGCCACGCGTGAATCAAAGCATATAATACAAACGATAGAGCAGAAGCTTAAAAGTAATAATCGTTACTGGCATACATAATTACATATACAAGTATCTGGTCCATCACAAATTACAACCATCAGAGTATCATAATAGTTTGCATATACAAGCCAAATACCTCAAAATACATATCAAAATAT
Organism: Nissolia schottii; assembly: GCA_003254905.1. Taxonomy (NCBI): domain Eukaryota; kingdom Viridiplantae; phylum Streptophyta; class Magnoliopsida; order Fabales; family Fabaceae; genus Nissolia; species Nissolia schottii. The sequence goes on from QANU01089747.1 coordinate 8,799, forward strand.
ATCAAAATATAGCAAAAAGTCCAGCTGATGCCAAACTAGACTGGCTGATCCTCGATCCTCTACTGCTCCACGTGCGGCTCCTCATAGGGCTCCTCGTAGCCCTCATGCTCTTCGCCTGCTCCTGGAAGCATAAGCGAGTGGGGGTGAGAACAGTCGTCCTCAGTGGTTAACCTTAGCGTGGGGGATCTCTTTTTCTCGCTTATCAACCCGGCCGCTCAGGTGTTTCTATGTGAACATGCATACTAACATCTGAAACACCCCAGCCGACCCCGTACGCTCGAACCGTACGAAATTCCCGCTAGGTTGTTTACTTCATGGTCATTTTGTCAGTTTTTAAAAAATAGTGGTGTTAACAAAATAGGGACCCATTTTTTTTTGTTGTTTTTTTTCTTAAGCATACGGTTTCCAATTTAAGAGCCGTGCGTGTAACACAGTAATATAACAAACGATACACTTGGTAAGTCGAGTTCCAAGGTAGTAGATACATAAGCTATATACATCGAGGGTCCTTAGTACATGCAAATACACACCATAGTATAGTTATATTACATAATCCGCATTTAAGGCAAGTAATACATTTATTTCCTCCCTATAACATCTACTACACTGCCTGCTAGGTCTCCCTTCGCACGTCCTCCTCGGGTTCCACAGCATCCGCGTAGTAAGATTCATCTTCCATTCCTGGAGCCATAAGTGAGTGGGGGTGAGAACTGTAGGTCCTCAGTGAGTAACATTTTATTCGTGGCTTTTTATTCCTCGGTTATTCTCCAGCCGCCCAGAGTTTAGTCTAAGTGTACATGCAACTAACACCCTACTGATTATGATCTTGGGCCTATACTCTGTGCAGCCTTATCTACGTAACTAGGTGATTGGTTGTCTAATCTTGTTATTACCTAAGCTCCGTGCTTTTTTAACTGGACGTTCTTACTAGAGACATATTACTCGTCTTGGGTCGTTCCCTTGATGATATATAATGCATGAACAGTTATACCTAGTGCTTAAACAAATAAATGTACATATTCATCATCATGTCATCACTCAGCAATGCATACTTATAATATCATAGTGCATGGGGGATCTGGGGATCTCTTACGCGCTCAGTGGCTGCGTCCTACTTAGTCCTTCGCACCTTTGTAGCCGTGGCCTCGGACTACAACCTCTTTTTGCTACTATTGTATCGACCCGGCAGCGCTCTTAACCGGTGTGGTAGCTAACCACGTAAGGCTCATAGGAGGTAAACATCGAATACAATTAGTGCAACCATCCCCTGTGGCATGGCGAGGGATCAGACCTATGAATGATCAGGCGTGGACGCGCTTAGATCGGCCCTATGACACGATCCGCTTTCATTCTTTCTCTTTTGGTGGGGCCCCTTAGCTTCTTTCATTCATGCAGGCCTATGCCTGTTTGCCGTAGCTGGGCCTATGCCCGTTTCTTATCGTGGTCAGGTCTCTCTACCTGCATTGCTCGTGACTAATCCATCTTGTTGAATTGGCGAGGGGCGTGTCTGTAAGACTTTGCCAAGAGAATAAGGGTTCCCTAATCATATAACTAATAACTCTGGCTAAGGCCATCCGAATCCATGGTGATTCGTCGCCTCTGCTCTACTTTTATTCCCTAGGGTTCAATTATGATCTTCGTTACCTTTAACAGTGAACCTCTAGTTATCTAAAGTCGTCCTAACTCCTACGACGACCCGGCCTCATGATGCATGCTCAACCACACAGGTATAGCCTAACCCTACTCATTGGATCCCTTAGAAACATTAAACCTCCAACTCTGCCAGGCCTCATTAGAATGCCTTCCAGGGTATTCGAATGAAATCCCTCGGAGTTAGTTCATTCGATTGTAATGGACTTTCATTCGACTGCATTCCCTTGGCATTCTTTCATTCGAGTACGAGGGGACTCATTCGATTGAATTCCTGAAAACTCGCCTCATTCGACTGCTGAGGAACCCATTTGAAGGAAAGCTCATTTTGGGCTTTCATTCGACTGAATTCCTTCAGTATTCGAATGCTGGCTGGAAAAATCGCCTCCCGCGACTCCAGTTCGTAAATTATCATTGTTTCTAGGGTTCCAAGTAGTACCGTTATGCATTTCATTTATCAAAATTACCAAAAACCCCTTTTGACCCTGATTTCCCCAAAAATACTACTTAACCTTTATACAGTCAGATATTTCAGATAACACATAAACAGTCAAATAATTAACCACATAGACAGTGGGCTAAAAGTTACCCACTTTCTATACGGATTTGGAGTTGGTGGTTGGATGGTGGAGAAAATCCTTGTCGCAAGGGTATGCTCCAAGAAATTTTTGGAAGTCCGTTAGCGCTCACGCGATGTGCTCGAACGGTACAGGAACAGTGAAATTTGAAGAACAGCAGAGCTTTCATAAATGCTCTTCAGTTTGCACACAAGGGGCATTTATAGTCGTGGCCCCCTGTGGCATATAATAATTTATTTAATTATTAATTATTATTATATTATTATTTTATTATAGTTATTCTAATTATCCTCCCCCTTATTCTATTTTACTTATTTCTAACTATTCCTGGTCCACACACGAGTCCCCAAAAATATCCCAATTATACATTCGTGACTTATAAATTATTCCGGCCAGGATGGCGGTCCGAAACAAGACATCCGGGGACTTGTTCCTATCAGCCACTCCCTCACAGATCCCTTTGGTCTCCAACCAGATTTCCGTTTCCTTCCAAACTGAACACCAATCTTATAGTACCCTGTGGGACCTAACCTTCCAGTCTTTTCCTTCCAACTTAAGGGGCAAGTCTCTCAATTAATTCTACCCTAACCCAATTTCGGGTTTCTTTGTATTGTTTACCTAGGCCAAAGTCATAAGTCGTACCTAAGGTCTTCTTAAGGAATGTTGGGTTGTTACAACATCCTACTGATTATTATCTAGCCTAAGGTCCTGAACGGCTTTATCTACTTTACTAGGTGACGGGGGAACTAGTCTTGCTTATCTAAGTTCTCGTGCTTGTTAACTTTTCTCGCGTATATACATAGCCATCTCAAGTGTTCTCTTGACGGTATTTACTTCATACACATGCTCATATACATTATCATATACTTATACATTACATGCCATTTCATAATTCATTCATTTCATACTTTATGCATGCTAACTTTGAGACTCTCTCATGCGTACCGGCTAACTAATGGACCGGGGCGCATCCTGCTTTCCATGCTCTCGCTAACTAATGGACCGAGGCTGTGTCGGCTCCCAGCTAACTAATGGACCAGGGCCGCGCTGAGTCTTTCCCACTCATGTAGATGCGGCCAAACATCTACAACCTACTTCTGTCCTCTGATTGATGTCAGCCAGGCAGCTCTATAACCTGAGTGGTTGCGAACCACCTCGGATAACTAATGTTCCGTCTCCAATCATCAATAGAGATAACCGTCCACCTAGTGGGAGGGCGAGGGGTTGGCCCTATGACACAACCAAGTGGAGACCCATACATCATCATCATCATATCATTATCATTTCTTAGGTGTGACGTCACCCTTTCTCATTCATCTTTTCTTTCTTTCTTTCTTTCTTTCTTTCTTTTCCTTCCTTCTCATTAACCAATACACCCCCTTTGTAGGGATTGGTGAGGGGCGTTTCCGCCAAGAGTGATGCTTCCTATCATATAGCTACATACTTATTCCCTAAGGTTCGATTATGCTCTTTAAACTTTACGTGATTAACCTCTAGTTCTCATGATGCATGATAGAATAACCATTCCTAACATACATATTCTACATGCAATGTTCCACATACATCATCATACAAATATGTCATGCACTCATCATAAGCATACCTCATGAAAATGTTCTACATGCATCATCCTAAGCATTCCACATGACATGCTCATCATACATCATCATACATCATCATAAACATAACTCATTCAGTCATCATACACATACTTGTAACCACTCAACAACTTCGGGGTCCTCCGCGGAAACCCACTCAACACCACTCCTGGTGCCCACTCAGCACTCTTCACGTAACCCTCTCAGCACTCCAGGGATCCTCCGCGGAACCCATCCAACACCACTCCTGGTGCCCACTCAGCAACTCCAGACTCCTCTCAGTCACTCTCTGCGGAACCACTCAGCGCTTACTCCTCTACTTATTTTCTCTTTTTCTCACATTCACACCCCAGGGATCCTCCGCGGAACCCATTCAGCACCACTCCTGGTGCCCACTCAGCATTCTTCACATAACCCTCTCAGCACTCCAGGTCCATTCGGCACTGTTCCAGGCGCCGCTCGACAATTCTCTACATACTCCTCTCCATCACCTTCCGCAGAACTACCCAGCTATGCCTGACGAACCAGAATCTGTTTTCTTTGTCTTTCTTGCTTTTCTTTCCCCTTTGCTCATGGATGCTCCTTGAGTTTCTCACATATTTCAACCATCATATACTAAGCTAGTCTAGGTCACAGGACCCTTCAGAATCATCTCCTAAATCCTAACATAGCATTTCTAACATAGTTTATCATGAGGCATACAAACACATAAACACATACAAGCAAACATAAGCCACCAAGGGGTGACCAAGCCAAGTTTACCCACAAGCTTTAACAACTAAAAATATACATTTATCCTCATCAAATCACTAATAGCACATGCAAGTTTATTTCAAGGCAAAAATCACATATTATGTGCATTGTCTCCTAAATCACTAAAACAAGCAAAAAGGCCTAGAACCATCAAGGGATGATTTTTAATTAGTTACCCACTTCTCAAGAAAGTTGGTGAAGGGAGTTGGGAGTGAAGTTCCACAAGCCTTGATGTTCCCAAAGCTTTAAGTCACCTTTCTCCAAAATGAGAACCTTGCACAATGAAGAGGATGATGATGTTGTTCCTCTTGGTTGTGAGTGTAAGAAAATGAAACTAAAATGAGGAGACTTTGGGGGTGTGTTTTCGGTTCTTGGGAGGTGAAAGAGGATGGCAAGAATGCTTGCTTTCTTGGAGACAAAGTGGTGTTCTTGGAGCTTGGCTTGAGGTGTGGTTATGGAGGATTGTAGAAGATGAAGTTCTCTTGTAAACTTGGGGGAGGGGCTCGGTTTTTGGAAGGCTGATTGTGAGGGAATTTAGTTGATTTTTAGAATAAATAAAATGTGGTGAATAGTGGGAGGTATGGGCATGTGTATGGGTAAGTGATGTGATTTGGTGAAGTAAGTAAGAAAAGTATGGTGATGGGAATTTGGAAGCACATTTTGGGGAATTATTTTTTTGGTCAAAAATTCTCCTTCAAAACCGTGCAACCCTCTTCTTAGCTGCTGAGATTTCATTTTTTCTTCCGGTTCCAGTTCGCTCGTGTTTTATCGCTCGCAGTGTCGGTGCGTCGCGCACGGTCGTCCAAAAAATATTCCGTTTATACCGCCGCGACCCCCTAATTCCCCCTACCTAAGGGTATTAATATTTAAAGGTGTTTGTGAATTTTCCTCTGGGAGATTATTTTCACGGACACCTCTTATGCGTTAGAAAATTTCATCGGCGAACAGCAGCTGTTCGGTTGTCTGCCGAACTTCCTACAGCGACACGTTTTATTTCCTAAGGATATTCTACCTAATAATTTCCCATCTTTATTTTCTAATCATGATTAGAAAATTAATTTTAATAATTATGTTTACGATTATTTCTCTAAGAAAAATCGGGATGTTACACTTCATACCTGTCTTGCAAATAGGTTTGCATATTCGTTCCATTTATTTTGTTTTTTTTTATCACTGGCTAAATAATTATAAAGTTGAGGACCCTTTTTTTATCATTTCTATTCGATTCCATAAAAACTGACATTAGTGTGGGGATACAAATAGGTTGGTGGCAGGTATATTTTATTTTGAATAAAATCCGTACATTTAAAGCCTATGTAGCAGCGTATGGAGCAGGGAGCAGGGTGGGAAAATAATTTTTCCCAAGATGTGGAAAGATATAGATGGAGGTAGTGTGTGCAGGAAGAAAATTTAATGCACGAAAAGATATAAAGTACCTCTCATTTCCAATGTAGCAAGGGTACAAACTAAAACTAACGAAAAGTATAGTCACCCCTCAACGTGTGGTGGTTCTTTGTTAAATCTTATGGTGTTATTGTCAGCAAAATTTGGTGAGAGGAATAAAAGTATTACAAAAAATTATGATACACATTGTTCTTCTTTCTTGTTTTGAGCAATTTCGTTTTTCTGTAACAGATGGAATAAAATAAATGTTGAGGACCCTTTTCTATTTATCAAATGTGGAAGTTTCATATAAAGATCATTTGCAATCGTATAATATACAACTCATTGCCATGATATTAATTAACAGGGATTACTTTTGATTTATAAAATGATTACAAATGCTTGGTTTTTTTAAGGTAAAAGCATGCACACTCAGATAGACTAAAAAAATACAACTTATATTGTACAAATGATTTTTAATGTTTGGCAATTTTAATTTCCACATTTTGTTCATGTATTTATAATTGTATTTGCTCCCTAAAATTTGTTATTTGTAAATCCATTTTTTTATTTAGCTGATGCAAAAATTATAATGTTGATGTTATCTTCTTCATTATAATAGTTTGTGAGTGCTGAACACTTTTGGTTTTTTCCTTTCACTGATTAAATAATGAAGAAGTTGGGGTTTTTTTTGTTTATTAAATGTGAAAGTTCCATAACAATCTTACATTAGTGTGTGCAGACGGAATGGTAGGTGGCAGTGCCATTTTTAAAAAAAAAAAACAAAATTGTTTTGTTTGGTTGTGAAAAGGGTAAGAACTTTGGTGTGTGCAATGTTACATGTATGATACAAAAGCAATACATTAGCTTTCAGTACAATGGTAGCAATAAGTACAATCAAACATATAATAAATACTTAAAAATCAAATTGATTAACGTATAATGAAATAAATATTACGTAAAGCATGTAAACTCTTGGACATCCAATTTATTTTGAAGTTTTAAATATAACTTTACATGAAGCTACTGGATGGGCAGAAGCGGTGGGGTATAGATGTACCCAGAATCTAGTCTATTTAATAGTCTGAACACCTATTAGCAAATAGTGTAAGTACATGCTACACGGTTTGATTGTGAACTGGCAAAAAAAGGATGAGCATTCGAGAACCCCAACCGGACGCTGCAGATTTGGATTACACTGTAGTGGAACAGTTTGAATCCATCCATCTAGGACTCTATAGCCTAGTGTTAGTAAGGTGTACTTGATTATTTCACATTGTTGATTCCAAAGATGCATTGTTTCGTTGCTGGCAAGAAAGGAAGCGTCGATTGGTCAACAAAAGCAAATCTATATATAGCCCATTAATCAACGTAAGTACTTATAGATGAGATTGACAAAAGTACCACTACATTTTTAATTTTTGTTCCTGTGTCCCACACTGCCCAAGGTCAGCTAATTACATCGTATTAGTGCCCATAGATGTTTAGCTGTTGATGTGTCACATCAATTATTATAAAGTTAAACTGCAACTTGTAAAATTTGAGGGCATTAGCAATAGGGATTGGACTTACCGAATCGGTATGGTGTAAAATTGTTTTGTATATATCTTTTGCATTGGCACTAATATAATCAGCACATCTGATCTTTCAATTAAACCTAATGTAGACAATTGTTATGCAATCTAACGGGTAGCTTTTGGCTGCATCTCTGAAACACAACAAACAACCCAAAATCAAGCCTTTTCACACTTTGAGAAAATTCATTAGTGAATACACATAGTCCATGCCCCCAATCAGGCCGTCCTTACGTGTGCAGTGTTGTTTTCAAAACGTGTTGCTCACATACGTTAATGCATATAACTTCTGTTATAAAGGTTTTGTATAACAGTTTTAACTTAGAAATAGTAAGCTAACTAAATGGAAACCGCGAGCACTGATTCGACAGACAAAAAAAATAAATAAATATATATATATATATATATATAT
>QANU01089782.1:0-11379 GCA_003254905.1 Nissolia schottii
TTGACAAGGGGCATAAAGGGAAATTGGCCAAATTTTCGTGGCTATAAATAGCCTTGACCACCATCCCCAAATTTCATTCATCCATCCCTTGGAAGTGCAGAAACTCTGCCGTGTGCTCTACTGACGTGCTGCGGAAACCCGGCCGAAACACTGCTGAAATCAGGAGACAATCTGGGAAGGCTGAACCCCCAAGGAACCTGCCTCTTTACCATCATTTCCAGCCCTCTTCAAGCCTCTAAGGAAGTGGGTAACCTTGGTTTTGCTCACCTCCTTGGTGGTGTTTCTATGCTTGCTTTGTTTGATGCTTATGAATTATGTTAGAACTGTTATGCTAGGACTTTGCTATGATTCTGAAGGGTCCTGTGACATGGACTAGATAGTAATATACTTGTGGGAACATGTGTAAGGTCCCCAAGAAGTGGCCATGAGAGAGGATGAAAAGAGACCAAGAAAACCAAAAGAGTATGCTGCAGTTCGCCTAGGTATCGCTGAGCGGCCTCATGAACCACTGAGCGACCTTTGTGAACCGCTGAGCAGCCCTATGCTTCGTTGAGCGACCCAGGAGGAACTTAGCGATAAGGATGGAAAATGTTTCTAGAACCCGACATCAGACCGCCAAGTGGCCTAAGAGCCCTCTGAAAAGGAATTTTGAAAAAGTGGAGGAATGAGCCTCAGGGACCGCTGAGCGGACCCAAAGTCACGCTGACCGGTTTGTGGGGTAGGGAACTCATGGAAATTGTCTTGGGCACATAATCCAACAAGCAATGATGTAACTGATGTACGTGATGAATGTATGTAATAGATAGGATGTATATGGAACATTGCATGTAGAACAATTATGATTAAAATGTGTATGATATCATGCATCATGAGGATCGGGTTGTCGGTAAGTGTTAGGACGACCTTAGAGAACTAGAGGTTAATCATTTAATGATTGAAGATCACAATGGAACCCTAGGGAACAAGTATGTAGTTATATGATAGGAAGTCTCTCTCTTGGTGGACACGCCCCTCACCAGTCCCAAAAGGGTGGATTGGTTAATGATGATTAATGAAAGGAAAGAAAGAAAGAAAAGAAAAGATGAATGAGAAAGGGTGACGTCACACCTAAAGATATGATGGGAATGATGATGAGTCCAACGCTTGGTTGCGTCGCAAGGGCCAGCCCCGCCTCCTACCTAGTGGAGGTTAGCCCACTTGATAGGCGATGATGGAACGATGTTCTCCGTCGGTGGTTCGCAACCACTCAGGTGTGAGCGCAGCCTGGTCGTCGTCAAGCTGGGAATAGAAGTGGTTATAGTCATATGGCCACGACTACATGGGCGAAGGACTAGATGAAAGGGACGTAACCCCGGGCCCGAAGTTCGCCTAGGGGCGTCCAAGAAAAATAAATGAGAAGGACATAACCCTGGACCCAAAATTCGTCCAGGGTCGTCCATGTAAGAAGGACATAACCCGGACCGAAGTTCATCCGGGAAGCGTAAGAGAATCCCATGCATAAAGTATGAAATGAATGAATATGTAATGATATGATGATTGAGTATGTGATGCATAAGTATATGATAAAGTATGTAAGTATATGTATGAAGTAAGTACCGTCAAGAGAACGCTCGAGACAACTATGTATATACACGAAATGAGTTAATGAGCACGAGAACTTAGCTAAGAAAGACTAGATCTTGTTGAAAGCCTAATTACACTTTTTCCAATCTTGACATAGTCTGGTTTCCCACAACTGTGCCAATTTTGTTGAAAGCTTATTTGCACTTTCATCGTTCAAAATAAATATATATCCTCCTTTACGGCTTTCAGATTCTTGAGGAATCCAATTGCAGTATAGTCGGGTATAGTCGAGTCCACAGAGAGTTGCAAAAATACCTTTCTTGAGTTTAGTTAATTAAACAATGAAGTCAAGGATTTGATAAATTGTTTGATAATTTAAAATAAGTAAATAAACAACATAAAGTAAATAGGCAACAAATTAGAGGTACATCCGGAAGCTTGTTGGGAATTGAATCATATCATAGTTTCATGCATCTATTTACTTATTACACAGAATCATCATTTCATTGATTGCCCGCCACCATTTCTTAACTTGTTCATCACTTTTGCGCATGAAAAGATCACAGGTTTCCTTTGTTAAACTGTCATTCTCGCACACAAGCTTAACAAAGTACGCCAGCGTTGTTAAAACGACTAGTTCTTTATTCCAGTTACGGCAACAAGAATTAGATGAAATGATTTAGATCCGACTCTAATGATTGTAACTTTCGTTCACAACCTTCAAGTCTAGAATCTAGCTTAGCATAGCAATATTGATCTTAACTTGGCTACAACTTAATTAGTATAACTTTCGTTCATACAAGTAAGTCTCAAATCAAGAACCAAAACACTAAACAAATGCTAGCATTAAGCATAAAATCATTCGAGCTAATCATAGAAACTGATAGATTCATATGCAAAAAGTTACATGGATACAATCATACTACAATATTCATCAAAATCCCAACAACAAGAGGATTAGAAATCCATCTTACAAGAGAATCTCAGAGGCAAGGTTTGGACGCTTACCATGACACGTTATCACGCTATCATGACAGCGGCTTCGCCGAGCTTCCTCGATCTCCTGGCTCCTTCACTGGCCTTCTCTTTGTTGCTAAACTATACTAGGCTTAAAAATACAAAAGAAAGAATGAATTTTTGGTGGAAGAGGGATGTATTGGTGGATGTCTTTCAAGAGTGCCTCGGCCCTCCTATTTATGGGCAAAGTTTGGGGGTCACTGCTTAGTGGTACAGGTACCACCGCTGAGTGGTTTAGTTGTTATCGCTAAGTGGCAAGGCAAACTCGCTGAGCGGTGTAATCATTTCACGCGGTGTAATAAATTCTCCTGTAGTTTTTTACAGGGGCGGCGCCGACGTGTCAGGGCGGGGCCGCAATTCCAGATTAGCGCCAGCTGGCGCAATAAATGTGGCGGCTGCAAGTGGCTCCAGTGGCAGCACTACTGAGTGGCCAAGGGTGCACTGCTCAGCGGTGCTTTGTCCTTTTTTGCGCTGAGCGATGGGCTCCTGCCGCTGAGCGGCCTGCTTCTAATTTCGTCATTTTGCTCCTTTTTCCTCTTTTGCCTTTTTTCTCTATTCTTCAGGGATTATTCTTCATTTAATTATGTTTGCATCCATCTTTAGGATATATTATAAACCTACAAAAAATAGGGATTTAAGTTAGATAATTCTTTAAAACACAAGCAATTAAGTGCCTTTTTAATAGTCAAAAATTGTATAAATTAGACACTTATCAGATCCCTCATCACTTAGTAAAGTAGATAAAGCTGCTTAGGATTTAGGGAACAGATAATAAATAGTAGGATGTTAGTATGCATGTAAACATAGAGATCTCCTGAACGGCCTGGTTCATAAGAGAGTTAAGGAAATACCCGAAGCCAAGGTTAACCACTGAGGACAATTATTCTCACCCCCACTCGCTTATGCTTCCAGGAACAGGCGAAGATTACGGGGGCTACGAGGAGCCACCCACGGAGCAGTGAAGAACCATGTGCCGGCTAGTGGAAGACCAGGCATTTTGATATGTATTTAGATATGTATTTTGATGAATGTATCTAACACATGTATGTAAATTATTATAGTACTCTACTGTTGATGTAACTATTTGTGATGGACCACGTTTACTTATGCAATTGCTTATCATACTTGCTTATACTATGAAGGATTACCCCGTGTAAGCTCAAGCTCTATCGTTTGTATTATATGTCTTGATTCACGCGCGACTCATACTTTACAAATACGTAATAAGTAGAAAAGTTTTAAAATGGCTCATATTTTCCTTAACTCTGTATTTTCGAAAAGTAATAAAGGACTATAAGTAATCCCACCAAATGATCAACAACCTAGTGAGCATTGCGTACTACTTGAGGGTATGCAGTTAGCGAGGGTGTTACAGAACACATAGAAAAGCTCAAACTTCAGTTCTCCCATGCTCATTTGAGTGACAAAGCTCTTTGTTTGTAAAAATTGAGTGTCATTTGAATGAAATCCTAAAATTCTTTCATTCGATTGAAAAAGGGGTTGGTCACTCGAATGAATTCTCAAAATTCTTTCATTCGAATGACGTTGGGGTAATTAATTTGAATGACCATGTTATAACTTCATCACCGCGAGGTTTTTCACATTTTCCCCCAGGTTACCGGTAACTTCATTTCTCTTTTCCAGGTGATCTAACATGTACAGTTATGTTTTTCTAACATCACAACAACCAAAAACTATTTTCACAACTTATTCTCTATATATTTCTACAAAGTATTTTCCAAATCAGATACATGCAAATACACATATAAAATCACATAAAGAACCCCGTAGACAGTCGGCTTAGGGTTACCCACAACTGATGGAAATTTCGATTCGGTAGGTTTGATGTGAAGAATTTCCTCTTCACGATGGCGTGCCACTAGAATTTTTCCAGAGTCTGGCAGCGTTACCGCGATGTACACGAACGGTACTAGAATTTGTGAAATCAGGGAAAGAGACGTGATGGTTTTCTGAAGCCAATATGGCTATTTATATCAAGGGCCCATGGCCCTGTTCCTTTTTCCTTTTTTCCTTTTTATTTTACTTAATATATTATTATATTATTAAAAAGGGAAATATCTTCTGCTCAAGATAGAAACCAAAGTCTCCAGGCCGGTTTCGCTCACGTTTGATCGTGTTTTGTCCGAAATCTCTCGTACACGAACGTCCTAAAAGTATTCTGGACATACTATCGTAATCTACTAATTTTTCTAGTTAATACTTTGGGTTTATTTAGGGTATTCTTGGATTTATTTTCTTATTGATTTGTTTTACGAGCATTTTCGGTATCTGAAAATTTTTTCAATTGGACCGAAACTCGTTCAAATTCTTTGGCAAAAATCATCGAGTTCGTGAAACCCTAATCCTAACTGCCATTTTATGCGTTAGGGTAAAATTTCATTCTTTCTCCTTTTCGACCGGCTTTTTAATTATTTATTACGGGGATTTTCCGTACGGGAATAGTCGGGATGTTACAATCACCACCATACTCATCACCATTTTCATCTCTAATACCCTAGCTAACTAATTACGCTTAATTTGTAATTAATGCTCACTAGTTGTCACGTTTTGACCTTTGCTTACCTTGTCACGTCACAGATGCACAATGTCACTAATCAATCGAACAACGATAGGAAGAATCATCCAACTGCTGGGATGGCCAGGGGTCGGACCTTGGACTCTACCGGGCGTAGATTCGTAGGTTAGCCCTTGTACTCAACCATACTGGATTATTCTGGGGCCGGCCCTTGGACTCGACCATTCATTACTTACTCATTGGGGCCCCTTACTAGGTCTGGCCTTGGCCTACCTTTCTTCTGGTCCAGCCTGGGCCGGTCTTTATAAAAATCAGGTCTGGGCCTGGGTTTATCTTTTCTTTAACATGTGATCAGGCCTTGGCCTACGTTCATCTTTAACCAATCCAGCTTGCCAGATTGGTGAGGGGCTTGTCTGTTATACGAGCCAAGAGAGGGGATTTCCTATTATATAACTACATACTTTGTTTAAGGTACACCGAACCCTCTATAGTCAGAACCTTCTTAAGACATCATTTGTTCCCTAGGGTCCAGTTATGATCTTTAAACATTAGGTGATTCATTGCTAGTTATCTACGATCGTCCTAAAGGCTTAATGATGACCGAGTCCTCACGATGCATTTCAACATAAAACATACTCATCATTATTGTTACACATAATTTGGATCAATCAGTGCTTGTTGGAATATGCGGGCCTACAAGAACTATTCTGATTACTCAGCCCTCAATTATGGTTAGCTTAGGGGCCTAAGGCTTCCCAGGCTGCTCAGTGGTCTAACTTGGCCGCTCAGTGTAACACCCTAGGTTAGCAGCTTATGCTTAAGTCATAATCTGTATCTGGTAGGTTGTTATCTGCTGTGTGGGAATACTGGTAGTCCCTACTTTACTTTGGAAAATAATTAAGTTAACTGAAAATAAGGACCCATTTTTTTTCTTTTTAAACATAATCTATCCGTCAATCTAGAGCCATGCGTGTGGACTATTTTGAGTCCCGTATAGTCGTATCACAGATAAATGCGTGCTTCGTCTGTTATACATGTACATACATAAACAGTAAAGTAAACAGTACCATGTGGGTCCAACAGTCAATGTCATACATGTCAAGAAGTCATATACATACATATTATAAATGTTGCATGAATACATCAAAAGGCTACAGGATGGAATACATCAAAATACACATATTACTAGAACTATTAACAAAAGATGGCGTCTGATGACAGGGTCGGGATATAGTGCTTGTCAAGTCTCTGGTTCGTCCTCGCTGAACTCCTCCTCCGGATCCTCCTCAGGGACCTCCTCTGGATCCTCCTCCTCCGGCTCTGACTCCTCTGGCTCGTACACCGGCTCCGGCTTGTCCTCCTCGTCATCCTCCTCCATGGCTACCAAAGGATACTCCTCCTCGGGTGAGGAGGGCACTGGTACATCTGGCGGGTCTCAGGGGCCGTAGGATGGACCTGCCTCGTGACTGGGAGTGCGAGACGCGAACTGACGGTGATAGTCTCTGGCCGTCCTCATCCGTACCGTCTGCTGATAAGCCTTGGGCGGTCGCAATCTCACAGAGACTGGGTCGACCTCCACGTCCTTCTCATACGGGATGGGCTTGCCATTAGCGGAAGTCTCTGGCTCGGGGAATACCGGTGGCGCGACTCGACGGGGTGTGGGACAATTCACTACTAGTACTGACCAAAGCTCTGCCTCCTCCCCTGTCTCAGGGTCTACTATCCTACATCTGCTGCGCAGGATTCGCCTCTTCCTCGGCGGGGACGTCATCTATCTCGCCTGAAGCCATAAGTGAGTGGGGGTGAGAATAGTGGTTCTCAGTGGTTGACTATATGGCATGGGGGAAATCTGGTTACTCAATTATGCTCCGGCCGTCCAGGAGATCTCTAGTGTTCATGCATCTAGACACCCTACCAGTTATTTCTTGCCTAAGTTCCTGGGCGGCTTTATCTAGTTACTAGGTGACAGGGAACTAATCTTTCTTACTAAGTTCTCGTGCTTTCTATCCTTGACCGTTCTGACACTACTACTCATATAGGTATGCCCGGTGACCTTGCCCCATGCGTTCCTTATGAGCATGGTGACATGGTCGAGACATAACGACGCTTTAATCACATAGTTATGTATGCAAGGTGATCGTGCCCCATGCGTTCCTTATGAGCCTGGTGATGTGATCGAGTCCCATGCGTTCCTTATGAGCATGGTGACGTACACAATGCCTGCGTTCCTTATGAGCATGCTATTGTGCACTATGCATGAACTTTACAATTTAAGTAAATGGTATCATGTGCTTTCTTTTTCCTTACGCGTACCGGCTCACCCGGGTTAACGTCTTCTCATTCATCATATCTCATCTTCTCATGCACTTTATCTTTCTGTACTAATCTGATTCTTATGTTCATTATTTTCTTCATTCATTAACCTTGGTCATAGCATAGTCTCTAGTGGTCTATCCCCATGATGCATGCACAACTAGATACTCATAGACTTGTTCACTGCACCCTTGGGTGACTCGTAGTCAAACATATGCCATTATAAACTTTATCGCATAAACATCTACATGCTAGGTGCTTATTGGAATATAATGGACCTCGGAACCCTTGCTCGGAAACAACTCTCAACTTCAGGGAACCTCCGCGGAACCCACTAAGCCACTCTCCATGGGATTACTCAACCATTCCAGGGATCTCCGCGGAACCCACTCAGCACCACTCCTGGTGCCCGCTCAACATTCTTCGCGTAACCCTTTCAGCTTTCCAGGGATCCTCCGCGGAACCCACGCAAAGACCATTTCTGGTGGCCACTAAGCAACTCCATGCGACATCCTCCATACTTTAGGGATCCTTCGCGGAACCCACGCAGGAACTCTCCAGGAAACTAAGCAACTCTAGCGGACCACTCTAACACTGTAGGGACTCCTCCGGAACCCCTAAGAAATCCTCCAGGGAACCACTTAACGACTCTAGGGAATCACTCTATCACTTTGGAGAACCTCCGCGGAACCCAACTCAGAACTATCTAGGAACCCACTCAACCGCTCTAGGGGACCTCCGTGGAACCCCACTCGACACCATTCCTGATGCCCGCTCAGCGCTCTTTACCGCGCCCGCTCATCACTCTAGGGTTCCTCCGCGAACCCTACTCCGCACCATTCCTGGTGCCGTCGACAACTCTTCAAGTAACCCTCTCGGCACTCCAGGATCCTCTGCGGACCTGGTCGACACCATTTCTGGTTCTCACTCAACTTTCTAGGTAACTCTCTCAGCGTACTTCAGGGATCCTCCGCGGAACCCTTCCGCACCCTTCCTAGTGTTTACTCAGCACACTCTCCAGGGAACTACTCGGCCACTTCAGGGGTCCTCCGTGGAACCCCTTCGGTCATTTACTACTGACGCCCGCTTTTCCACTTGCTAGACTCCTCTCAGTCCCTCTCCGCGAAAAACTTAGCGCCCAGCTTCTGGCTTATTTTCTCTCATTCCCTTACACTCATCCCATGTTTACCCACATATTCCGGCAGTACCCGAGCAATGTTAAGTGTCCAAGTTACATGATTTTTAACCTATCAAGATGGCCCTTAATCGCTTATGTTTTTAAAGAAATATCTAACTTAATCCCCTTATTTTGTAGGTTTCTAATATATTTTGAAGAATGCATGCAAGCATAAATATGAAGAATAATCCCATGAAGAATAGAAGAAAAGGGCAGAATTGGAAGAGAGCTTAAAAGAGAAGATTCTGAAGACAAGATCGCTCAGCGAATCACACCTTATCGCCCAGCGGTTAAGGGATAATCGCTCAGCGGAGACACCGTTACCGCTGAGCGAATGTATGTCGACAAGCAACTTGCACGCGGCGCAATGATTACGCCAGCTGGAGCCAGCCTGGCGCCGTACTGCCACGTCAGCGTCGCCCTGAAAAGCTGCCGAGCATTTATGACTCCGCGTAAAAAAGTACAACCGCTCAGCGATAAGGCACCGACGCTCAGCGATAAGGCCAGAATCGCTCAGCGGAACCATCAAAACCGCTGAGCGAAGGCATCCAACTTTTGCCTATAAATAGAGGGAGGCCGAGGCATTCAACCATCCATCCACCCCCCACTTCATTCACTTCATTCCCATTTGATTTTCCACTTTCCATACATTACTTAGGTTAGGTTTAGAAAGAAAGTTAGGGTTTAGAAGCTTTCCTTAAGAGGAAGTGCTGCCGAATTGCCAACGGTTGCGATCCGTGGTGGAGGTGTGGAGACATTTCACCACTCTTCTCAACCAACCATTGCTCTAAAACCCTGTAAGTCTGTAAACTATCCATGACAATGGATAGCTAACTTTCTTTTATGTTGGGATTGATGTGCTTTATTTCTTAATGTATCCATTGTAACTTATGTTTATGATTCTATGAAGTCTTATGATTTTAATGAATGATCTTGTGCTTAATGCTTGCTGTTGTTAGTACTTTTGATTCTTAACTTGAGACTTGCTTGCATGAACGAGAGTTATGCTAGTTAAGTTACAAACCAGGTTAAGAACAATAGTGCTTTGAATAAGCTCGATTTTATGCTTGAATATTGTGAACGAAAGTTACAACTATTTGAGCTTGACCTAGATCAATTCATTTAGTTCTTAACTGCCATAACTGGAGATCTAGAACTAATCGCATTAACACCCGCTTTAACTTCAAGGTACTTTGTTGAGTTTGTGCAAGACATTGACAACTTAATAAAGGAACTTGTGAACTTAACATGCTTGAGAAAGATGATTAAGTTAAGAACTGGTGGCGATAAAATCAATAAGACTCATAAGTCACATGGCTGCATTGAGAAATATTGTCACTAAGATCCCAACATCTTTCTTTACCTGCCTAAACTCTATTCCATTATTGTTTGCTTTATTTTATTTGCAGTTATTTATCATTTATTTACTTAGCAAAATACCAATACATTTCCATAGCTTAAAATAGTTCAACTCCAAGATATTGGTTTTAAACACAATCCCTGTGGATACGATTATACCCGTCTATACTGCAATTGGATTCCTCGTGAATCTGAAAGCTGTAGAAGGATATATTAAATTGACGAGAGTGTGAAACTATTGCAAAAAGGCTTTCAACAATTTTGGCGCCGTTGCCGGGGATTGTGCCAATTTAAAACACTATCTTGAGTAGATATTTTAAGCTTTTGTAAATAGTGTAATTAGCATTCTTCTGTTATTATTCTAACCCCTTTGCAAAGACTTTGCTATCTTGGTGTATGCGAAAGAAAACTTCTGCAGATCAACTTCTATTTGATCCAGAAATAGAAGCAACCGCTAGAAGGAATAGACGCAACACAAGGAGAGCTCAAGCTCTAGCAGAGGCGGTGGAAGAATAAGAAATTTTCTCATCTTCATATTCATCATCTTCTTCAAATCAAGACACGATGATAGAAACTGGAGGAGGAACTGCTGGAACAGGACAAAGCCAAGGCTTTGTCAACTTCACCCCACGGAACATCATTCGCATGGGACGAACAACGGGGATGCAACGAATGCCTCAACTGCAACCAGGTTTGGCCCAATTAATGTACGCTAATCCTTTTGCAGGCTTAGATCATGAAGACCCGTACGCGCATCTCACAAAATTCTATGAGTTGTGCGAAACGGCGGCTATGTCAGAAGCCGAAGAGGAAGCTATTTTCCTGAGGTTGTTCCCGTTAACCTTAATAGGAAAGGCAAAAGAATGGCTACTAGACCAACCCCAAACTGTCCTTTCCAACTGGGACCAGCTAGAAGAAAGATTTTGCGCGAGGTACTTTTCTCAATCAAAATTTATGGATTTAAAAACTGCTATCTCTACCTTTGTGCAGGCACCAAACGAAAGCCTGTGTGAGGCGTGGGAGCGGTACAAATCAATGTTGAGAAGGTGTCCAAACCATGGATTTGATGCCAGAACACAAATTCACATTTTTAGAAATGGTCTACAACAACAGCATAAGCTTATGCTGGATGCAGCGGCTGGTGGACAAATAATGTCCAAAACACCAGATGAGGCCATCACAATCATCAAATCCATGGCGCTAACAGATCAACAAGGGCAATATAACAGAAACCCAGCCAGGAGAGGAGGCATGATAGAACTGGGCACAAAAGATGCCATCCTAGCCCAAAATAGGCAACTTCAACAACAATTAGATGAAATGACGAAAACGTTGAATGAATTGCCAAAGTAGTTGAAGGAGAGCCAATCATCAAGAAGACACCAGGTAATGCAATGTGAATTTTGTTTTGGTG
>QANU01089785.1:0-22133 GCA_003254905.1 Nissolia schottii
CAACAACCCTGTGAGCATTGCTTACTACCATGGAAGTGGGCAGTTAGCAGGGGTGTTGCACCTTAGGTGTCTATTGGGATCCCAGTTTTCGGCGAAATTTAGCACGGACCTTGCGGCACTTCGCGAGATCAAGAAGCAAGTATTTGACTGGTATTTGGAAGCAATTAATTTTCTAAATAATTTTTTTTAGTCCAAATACTCACCCCTAATGTGCTTTTAATTACGCGAAATTAGGATTTGAGCGAAATCTCCATAAGGGAAAATTCGGGATGTTACAGTGACCGTGCTAGGGCACTACCATATGCGCCTGCCATTTCTCAGATATTCCAGAACTATGGCGTGTTAATTGCGGGGGAATTTATTTTGAAGGTGGATGTCAAGTCTCAGAAGATCGATACTGACATTCTACCTAAGCTGGGGATTTATAAGGATGTAGATGGGGTGTTTAGACACAAGGCAGACTCAAGAGACTCTACTCCACCTCGTCCGCCATCCACATCTACTTCATCTTCTGCTCTTGTCATTCCGCCACTCACATCCAGTTCAGATAGCCCGTTTCAGATGATCCTAGAGCGCTTGGATCATATGCAGGCTGCCCACATCGCTCGCTTTGACCACATAGGTGGTCGTATTGATTCTCTTCAAACCAACCTGCGTGGCGACATCGAGCGGCTTGCTAAACGTGTTGAGGAGTTCGCCACCATTCACAATGACGTCTCTCTCAACAATCTTAATTTTCCTAGCGACTCTGAACTGTGATTTAATGTCTTAGAATTTTATTAATGATTGTATTTTTCTGTTTTCTAGATTGACAATCTTATTTGGTTTTCAGTTGTAATAGTTTAGTGATTTTATTTCCTTTAGTTGAACTTCTGCTTAGTTGAACTCATGTTTATGTTATCTGGATTGCTTATAATTAATTACTTATGTTTTCTATTCTGTTACATAAACCTTGTGTATTATATTATGTTATATACATTGTCTGTATTGTATACATTGTTGTGTTCCTTTTTCTTCTTTTTGATGATGTCAAAAGGGGGGAGAAAGATTCTGTGTTGTCTGGTTGTGCTTGGTCTGTTTTTATATAGGGGGAGAAATTATCCAAAACCAAGAAAGGCCAGAGTCAAAAACACAGGGGGAGCAATACAGTAACACAATCTTCAACTTTCAAAGAATGTTTTGTCATCATCAAAAAGGGGGGAGAATGTGAAGAAGATTCTTCCTCTAACCATTGATGGCGTGGTTTTGATGACGACAACAACATCAACAAAAAGCAGAAAAAGGGAAGACTTGATCAAGATCAAAGAACCTCAAGGCTCAAGCTGCACATTGTAACACCCCTGCTAACTGCCTACTTCCATGGTAGCAAGCAATGCTCACAGGGTTGTTATTCGTTGTGTTCGGTTACTTTTAGCCCGTATCTTTACCTTTGCAAATATCTCGTATATGAAAATATGGACCCATTTGAAAATCATTCTTTTATAGTATCAGTTTGTAAACTAGGAGCCGTGCGTGATTTAGAGAACATATAACAACAGTCGCTATAAACTGGGGTAACCGCAGCGGAACATAAAGAGTATATGTTCATATATATATATATATATATATATATANAACTGTATATAGGTCATAAGTCATAATACAAAACATATGTCATCCAAATGTCACTGTCATCCCTGTGCCTTGACTTCCAACTGCTGTCAGTCCACTCGCTCTGCACACCTGCGGGATCCATAACTGAGGGGGTGGGGGTGAGAACACTTGGTCCTCAGTGGAGTTCCGTAGCACTAACAATGGTTCATTTTCTCGGTTATCCTCCCGGCCGTTCAGGGGTGTCTACGTGAGCATGCATACTAAAATCCTATTGATTATTATCTTCGCGTAGGATCCTGAACAACTATCTACATTACTATGTGATCAAGGGAACTAGTCTTGCTTATCTAGGTTCTCGCGCTTTCTGCTCCTAACCATCGTTACATAACCACGTAAACATGTATGCTGACAAACACAACTGATTTCAATGCATGTTCTCATGTCACATCTTTCCTCATATCTTTCCTCATAACCATTTCTGTCTCTGTTACTGTTCTTACTGCTGGGTCCCAGTACTCCCTCGTACACCTTGGGACTCGTCCCCTGGTGGTGTACGACCTGCCTTCGCTGTCTGTTCCTCGAGCGAACATGACTCCACTCCTTCACTTTGGGTGGCGAGGGGCTGCCCTCATGGCGTAACCGGAGGCAGACTTAACCACACCTCCTCGTACACCCTGGGACTCTTCCCCTGGGGTGCACGACCTGCCTTTTTTGTCTGTTCCTCGAGCCAACATGACTCCACCCCCTTACCGGGTGGCGAGGGGCCACCCTCGTGGCTAAGCCGGAAGTATAACACCCTAGCTAGTTGCTTACGTGTACATCGTAAACAATACTCACTAGGTTGTTATCTGCTTTGGTTGGGGTTACTTTTAGCCCCTACTTTAGCTTTGAAAATATTTCTTTTATAGAAAATATGGACCATTTTGAAACTTTTCCTTTCTATACATATGATATAAAATATGAGCCGTGCGCGTCAGACAGAATTTATACTGCAAGCGTTAAAATCGTATAATAGCTGCTCTAATATGACAATATCAAACATTAAGCAAGCAAGTGGTCCATAGCATATAATCACAAACATTTACATAGATAATATCTTAGTTAATACATACACATAAGTTTTCATAGCAGTACAATACAGGGATCGTATCCTCCTTAGTCTAGTTCTTGCTATCCTATTCCTTGATTCCTCGCCTTTGAGGCCGCCGTTGCGTACATCAAGCTGAGGTCCTGTCTTGCTTACCTAGAACCATAAAGGAGCGGGTGTGAGAACTCTGCGTTCTCAGTGGGAAAACCTCCGTCGTCGTTGCTTATTTTACTCTCAATTATGATTCCGCCGCTCAGGGGTCTCTAAATGTCATAGTTATACTACATCCCTGCTATTTATTAATATTCATCTTAAGCCTGAGCAGCTACCTATGATTACTAGGTGACTGAGGGAACCTATCTTTCCTTATCTAGGTCATCTGTTCTCTATTCTGATTCCTGAATCACATATACAGTTAAATCTCATATCATTATATGCTGTTAAGGCACGTATCACCATATATAGTTAAAGCACATATCATCATCTTCATGTTTTACCTATCCTCATATACATGTATCATATAGACATATCATATTCATGTGACATATACAATTAAATCACGTATCATCGTCTTCACGTATCATATAAACATATCATCAGTACATATGCATATCATCATGTTAATGTATCGTATCATATCATATTCATGTTTCATCTATGTATCATAAGCCTGTAGGGCATATAGAATGCCTGAGGAAATTCACTTGCCGTATCATGATGTCGTATCCATATCTTAACATGATGTCGTATCCATATCATATCATGATGTCATATTCATGTCTCAATATGCATGTTGTCATATCCTTTAATTTACATGTCTGTCATATCATGATGTCATATTCGTGTCTTGATATGCATGATGTCATATCCTTTAAGTTACATGTTTGTCATATCATGATGTCATATCCAAGTCTTAATATGCATGATGTCGTATCCTTTAAGTTACATGTCTGTCATATCTTGATGTCATATCCATGTCTTAATATGCATGATGTCGTATCCTTTAATTTACATGTCTGTCATATCCTTGTCTTAATATGCGTGATGTCGTATCCTTTAAGTTACATGTCTGTCATATCATGATGTCATATCCATGTCTTAATATGCATGATGTCGTATCCTTTAATTTACGTGTATTGTCATGTCATGTTGTCGTATTTGTGTCTTAAAATGCATTATAAGGCATGTGTAGCATAGGCAAATCATCACATATCATGTTCTTAACATAACTATCATTAAATATCTCATAAAGCATTCACATGTTATAATCATATAATCATATATCATTCATCCATGATCACGTTCTCATAAGCATAGGGAACATACTTTTACTTGCTAAAACTTAACATAGCATATCCAAGCATTTATTCCATAAACTACAAAGCATGAATAGACTCACATAGTTATGTAACACATAACACATAGAACATGCATAGCTCAATATTTCATGCTCAAGCATTTCCTAAACATAAACAAACATACCCAACAGTTATTCTAAAAATCACAAAGCATACATCTGTTTTCTGTCAGAAATTAGTGATCAGAAACCAGAGAGGTCCAAGACCTTAAACAAACGTTTATGATGGCCCTAAGATCATTTTTCATGTCTAGAAATTCAGATCTTAATCCCATCTCCACGAAATTTCAATTTTCCCCTTTCTCCCAAAATTACCATTTCGCCCCCGTAAATGCCTTGTTTCTTGTGAATTTTAGTTCTCAAAAACCCGATGGACTCAAGACTTGCCCTTAAGGTTTTTGATAGTTCTAAACCCATATTTTCTGAAAACAAACCCAGTTTTTCAGTCCTAAACCACGGAATTCCCGTTTTTTTCCCTTTTTCATAAACAATACGACTTCTAGCTTGCTATGGTGACTTCTCAATCCTCTTGGGCTGAGTTTCCTCAAGCTTTATCCAAGGATTTTGAGGGTTCTTTGTGAGCTTAGGTTAGGGGATTTCTGAAGAACAGGAACTAGGTTGTGTACAGGAAGTGTCTGGGTCTCTGTTTTGACTGAATAACAGTCGATTGTGTAATCGGACAGAGCTTTGGATAGGTTTTCCAATTTTTACACAATTTTTCTGGTTTGGGGGGTATTTATAGGCCTCTTGCACGAAATTTGCTTTCCAATTTTGCCCTTGGGGAAAAATTCCCAAAATGCCCTTATTTTGTCCTTATTCCAAATGTCATTTTCATGACTCATGGCCTTTGAATTGTTGACTTGCCATTTGGGCCAATTTATGGCCATATGTTTTGATGTTTTTTGTCCATTTTGTGGCTGAAAATTTAGGGGCTCCGGCAGATCAATTTTGATCAGATTTTTCTCGTTTTCGGTCCCGGTACTTCCCGTGCGGCTGTTCTAAAAATATTCTAATCACATCTTTGTGATCCACTAATTTTTTCCAAGTAATATTTTAGGCTCACTTGGGTATTTGTGAATTCTTATCTGTAGCCGTACCTTTTACGGATACTTTAGATGCGCGGTTGTGTTTAGATGGCAGAAAGGGTTTATTCTAGTGTCTGCAGAATTTTCAGAAAACGTACAGAAATATTCCTACAGACAATTCTTACTCCCAAGGGTTCCTAATTCTACTGATTTAACCAAAAATATAAATATCTCAACAATTATCTGGCAAAATTCCGCTAAGGGGAAAACGGGATGTTACAGGAAGCGGACCATATCATCATTCATTCTTTACCTCATCATACTTTCATAACCTTTCATTCATAACATGTCGTGCTTATCATCATTTTATAATTCTAACATATAACTCCACACAGTCCTAATCATTTAACATATATCATATTATATAACTCATATATCATTCATCATGTTCTCATAAACATAAGGAAGCATACTATCACTTGCTAAACCTAACATAGCATATCCAAGCATTTGTTCCATAAACAACATAATCATATAAAACATAATCACATAACATAGATTATTTCCTCATGACAACATAGGCTACGTCTGTTTTCCGTCAGTATTTAGTTATCAGCAACCGGAAAGGTTCATGACCTTACCCCAAGATTTTTGATAGCCCTAAGATGATTTTTCATGTCTAAAATTCCAGATTGTGACCTCAGCATCACGAAATTGCAATTCTACCCCTTTTCCCAAAATTACCATTTCGCCCCCGTAAACGTCCTGTTTTATTTAGAATTTTTGTTCTCAAAAACCCAATGGACTCAAGACTTGCCCTTAGGGTTTTTGATGGTTCTAAACCCATATTTTCTGAAAATCAACCCAGTTTTTCAGTCCCAAACCACGAAATTCCCGTTTTGCCCTTTTTCATAAAAATACCGTTTTCTGCCTGTTTGCTGAGAAATTCATCGGGGACTCCAAAAATCATAAAACTTGACATACCCACTCAATTTTTCGTGTAGAACTCAAAAATAACATTAGTTTTTCATGATAAAAATCTCAGCATACAGTTCCCTTTAAAATCATGTCATATGCCTATTTCCGTCTTAGGCGTTCCTAATTTCTGACAGAATCACAGACAGCACCAACAATTCCAGACAATCATCAACGATATATATATACATCAAGTCACATAAAAGGAATCCTAACCACAGGTATTTCTAGCACAAAACACAGCTCAACACATCTTAAATCACATAGACAGTGATGATGTCGGTTTCCCACGTTTTCTGCTATCGACGTTTCCTACGGTTCCCGACGTGTTTTGAGGCTTGTTGTGATGCCTTCTAACTCCTCTTGGGCTGAGTTTCCTCAAGCTTTCTCCAATGATTTTGAGGGTTCTTTGTGGGCTTAGGTTAGGGATTTCTCAAGAATAGAAACTAGGAAGTGTCTGGGTCTCTGTTTGGACTGAATAACAGTTGATTGTAAAATTGGACAGAGTTTGGCTAACGTTTCCAATTTTCTACTCACCATTCTGAATTTTGGGGGTATTTATAAGCCTTGGGACGAAAATCTCTTTCCAATTTTGCCCTTGGGGGCAAAATTTCCAAAATGCCCGTATTTTGTCTTTATGTGAAATGTCACTTTCATGAGTCATCTAATGACTCACCATGCTTTGACTCCTTTGACACCACTTGGGCTGCCTCCTAACCATGCATGTAGTTGTCTCTTGGCTGATTTGTGGCCAAAATTTTATGGGCTTCGGCAGATCAATTTTGATCAGGCTTTTGGCGTTTTCAGTCCCGGTACTTCGCGTACGGTTGTTCTAAAAATATTCCGACCACACCTTTGTGATCTTCTAATTTTTCCTAAGTAATATTCTAGGGTCACTTAGGTATTTATAAATTCTCATCTGTAGCCATACCTTTTATGGGTACTTTAGACGCGCAGTTGTGTTTAGACTGCAGAAAGGATTTGTTCTGGTGTCTACAGAATTTTAAGAAAATGAATAGAAATATTTCTACAGACATTTTAACCTAAAAGGTCATATTTCTAATGGTTTATCCTTCACTAGAAATTCCTAGGCATTTATCTGGCGATATTTTCACTAAGGAAGAAGCGGGATGTTACACACATCATTAAAAGATTTTACCCGTGTCAATAGTTAGTACATGTTAATATATTAAGGTCAATGGCTCAAAGTTTTTCAACATAAACATGTCTAACATTTTTCTAAAACCCTAAAAGCATATGGCAACATTTTTCAAAGGGTTTCAAACACTTTAACTCGGTTTCTGCATGGTTAATCGATTACCATGCTTGAGTAATCGATTACCAGCATCTTGAATTCAAAATTATTCAAGTTTTGAATTGCGTAATCGATTACCAACCCGTAGTAATCGATTACAACCTTTTGAAATTTGAAAATATGGTCGTTTCTTGTGTGTTACCGATTACCACCCTTTGCTAATCAATTACATGCTCGAATGGGTGTGTTTTTTCATGAAACAATGCGTTGTTTTGCATCATATGCTCTGGCATTGGTTCATGAACAGGCACCACTGCCTATATAATGCAGAATTCGTGCAGAACCAAGAACATACCATCAGAACTCAATTCTTTCATTAATTCTTGCAAGTTTTACATGTTCTGATCAAAGTTCTGATCAAAATTTTGAAAGTCCTTTTTCAATCCAAAACTCAAAAAAGCATTGAGCCATAACTTTCATATCTCTAAGTGCTTTCTATTTAGGTTTATCCCTTCCTGAGTTTAGGATTGATACAAAGCCATTGTATAGAAACTTCTTCGAAAACAATTGGTTGTTGTAAACACCGTGGTTTTCGGTGTGTTTTTCTGATCGTCACCGTAGGGTTCGGTGAAGGCATTGTGTAACCAAGGGAACAGGTTGTTCTCTTGTACTTGTCCGTGTAAGTGCCTCGGTTGTGAGGTTGTACACAACACAAGTTTACATAGTGGAAAAACCCTACCTCAGAACAGGGGACTGACGTAGCCTTCGGTGGTTGAAGGTGAACCAGGATAAATTCTCCGGTGTGATCTTTCTTATCCCTACACTTTTACATTCAGCAATTTACAATTTCCACTGCTATTGACATTAACATTTATTTGGTTTATTGTTGGGTCTTGTTCTAAATTTGGGGATTAGGGTTTCATATCTTTCAAAGAACCAAAATCCGAGAAAAACAAGAGAAACCTAATTCACCCTCCTCTTAGGTTGTTATCTGTAGTTACAACTATGATATGATTCAATTCCGAACAAGCTTTCGGATCTACCTCTGATTTGTTGCCTATTTACTTTTTATGTTGTTTATTTACTTATTTTAAACTATCAAACAATTTATCAAATCCTTCACTCCATTGTTTAATTAACTAAACTCAAGAACGGTATTTTTGCAACTCTCTGTGGATTCGACTATACCCGACTATACTGCAATTGGATTCCTCGAGAATCTAAAAGCCGTAAAGGAGGATATATATTTATTTTGAACGACGAAAGTGCAAATAAGCTTTCAACAAATTTGGCAAAAGTTGTCGGAAAACGGAACTGTGTCAAATTGGGAAGTGCAAATAGGCTTCCGACAAAAGCCTTGAACAAACACGTAAATTTGGCTTTCAACAAAATTGGCGTTGTTGCCAGGGAACGGAATTGCTTCAACTTGAAGAAAGTTTAACATTTGGCTTTCAACACTGCATGGTTGTCTTCTTTTATTACATTGCATATTCCATGAGTGCCCCGGTATGTATAATTGGCTTATGTGGTTAGTCCTTTATTCCGGATGATTAATTCAAAGGCATCATCCATCAAGCCCCCTTTACAACCTTGGTCCACAACCTTTGTGCTACAATCAACAAGCTCTTGTTCTGATAGAGAGATTAATTTGGCAGTGCTTAGCTTGGTGATTCCTTTTGTTGCTGCCACCGCAGAAAATGCCCAATAACATCCTAAATCATCACAAACAAATCATAATCAGTTAGCCTAAACAAATTATTAGAGTGTTTTAATGAAAAATGAAGAGCACATATACCACATTGGCCTTGGTTCTTAACGGGTGTGACAGCTCCTTTGAGTCTCCAATCCACTGAAAGTGGCACTGCAGTCACATTTCATACTTAAAGGAAATGGGTGTCCTTGTTATTGTGGAACCCTTGAATCTATTTTTGGCCTTGAACTCCTTATTCTTGAGATCAGCAAATTGGTTGATGCCTAGCTTGTAAGAATTGTTCCCACCACTGTTGAATTCTTGTATGAGTTGCATGTGTTCTTTGAATATTTCGTACCTCAATTCCTTCTCATGAGAGTCATTGTAGGCTTTTCCGTGTTGAGCCATCCAATGCTTAAACCTCTCACACATTGAGGTGCCATCTTCAAGGGTGCGAGCATTGGCCTCCATAGCCCTAAACCCAAACAGGAGAAGCAAAGCCAATGAGGTGCTGAAACACCCTAGCTAGTTGGCCTATGCTTAAGTCATAGAACTCTCGGCTAGGTAGTGCTCTCCTGGTGCTGCGAACTGCTATGGTTCTATATTTTGCTTTGAAATTAGGGTTTACAAAATATAGGCCAATTTAAAAACTTCTTTCAATCATGCTATGGAAAATAACGAGCCATACGCATCATACATCGCATAAGAATATCGTAAAAAGATAAGAGAAACACAAGTACATACCTGGCGCACGGCTAGTACCCGAAGAAAGTACACATACGACCCAAAGCTTCACACACATAATTATACATTAATATTATCAGAATATCTAGTCCCTCTACGAACATACATACCTAACTACCAGTCTATATACAATAACACACATAGAAAAATAACCTACGTACATAGATGAGAACTACTCATTGCGTGTACGGTATGAAACACCCTAGCTAACTGTTTACCCGTACGCAGTAAACAATGCTCACTAGGTTGCTTTCTATCTGGGCGGAATACCTTAGTCCATAGTTATCTTTTGAAAATAAGTGCTTAAGAAAATAGGGACCAACTTAAACTTTTCATTTTACCTCCCATAAACACTAAAATAGAGCCACGCGTTGGAAATGATACATATAACAAAGCGTATATCGGTAAATTAATAACACATCCAATATAGATATCTAGGTGGTCCATCACATCAAGTCACATAGCTATATATACATAATAGGTAAAATACATATACATCACATGTACATCACGGAAGTACTGAATACATAAGTCAGAATACATCACATCAAAATACAAGGACTGCTGGAATGCTACTCAGTAAGTCCTTGGCAAAATGTAAATATCTAAATATCTCATAGCTCATCATGTCATAGCCGCTCATGGCTCAGTGGGCGGCTCATCTGCATCCTTAAAATAAGATTCATCTTCTTCAGTACCTGAAGTCATAAGCAGTGGGGAATGAGAACGGTAGGTTCTCAGTGGAAATAACTTTAGTTCCTAAGTCATACAACAGATTATGTCGGACTTCAGGCCTCAGAGATCTTTAGTGAACATACATACTAAACAGCCTACAATTTATTATCTGGCCTATCTGAATGGCTTTATCAGCATTATTATGTGACATGGGTACTACTCTTGCTTACTACGTTCTCGTGCTGATTAGCATTTCGTGAATATACATAACCATCTCGAGCGTGCCCTTGACGGTACGGCATAACAGCAGAAACACATTCCCAGAATAATCAGAATACCGCACAGAATACATTCAACACTCAATTCAGCATAACAAAATCATTGCATTACATAAGCATTCCAAGTAAACATACAGAATCAGCGAAATATGTACAGCATATTCGGCAGCATAAACATGATAGAATTAAACATGCCTAACAGATTGTAACAGCTTAACAGAATATAGCAGCATGACAGAGTATAACAATATGACAGAATACAGCAGCATAACAGCATAAGTGTTATTCCCACCATAGTAATGTCCTCTGTTGACACTAATATGACGGAATAACCTCACACCCTCAGTATAGGCCGACACTGTCTGGACCTTACTGCGGTGGGCTTCCACCTGCCGTGTGCCCCCTCGGGACCCTTCGACAGTGGGCGGATATTGTACTCCCACCTAAGCTTGCCCCCTTTCGACAATGCATAGGCGTGGTAACCGCACACCTCCAGGTATGCCATATCGACACCACCTGTGGCGGGCTTCCACATTCAGGATGCCTCGACCTCCTGAAGTGGGATCATTGTGGCTCACGTGATCACGGCCTGTTCAGCATGTGGCATATAGCCAATTTCAGTATTGGGCATTTGCCCTATCTCAGCAGCATGGGCATTGGCCCGGTTTCAGCAGCATGTTCAGCATTTGTGTACCTGCAGCATGTCATACTTGTTCCCTATGGTTCATTTCAGCATCTTTATTTATCTCAGAGTTAATTATCATGTCTTTGACTAGGTGTGTCATGAATGCATAGCAAGCTTCAAATATCATCACAATTTACATGGCATATACGTACTAAATACACTTCTTTCATGTATAGCACCTACATCCATACAATTCAACTAATAATCACAGATACAACATCAAACACTAGTATATGAGCCTCAAGAGGGTGCTATCAGCGTACTGTAGTCTCAAACCGCTCAGCGGTTTGAGTCAGTCGCTCAGCGATAAAGGTTGTATCGCTCAACGACTTCAATTTGTCTCAAATTTTCCTCCACCGACTTACTTTTTAAAATATCTTTTTACTTTCCACGTAAGCCTTGCCTCGCTCAGCGATGCATGAGACGTCGCTCAGCGATCCCTGGCGAGACATGAAAACCGAATTGCTCTTTTCTTCCATTTTCTTTCCTTGGCTTTCCATGGCACCTGCTTGAGTCTCACACATGATTCAAACACAATAATCTTATCTAATCCAGGTCACAAGACCCTTCAGAATTGTCTTCCTAAGTCCTAACATCATTTCTAGCATTTATGTCCATAAACTCAACATTTACATACATACACATACAAACACATAACACTCAATCACCATCAAAGAGGGGAGGAACTAGAGTTACTCACTTCCTCAAGAGCTTGTTGATGCTAGAAGAATGAGGAAATCAAGCCTTGCTTGCTTACTTGAAGTCTTCTTGCCCTAAAATGAAATTCTTAACATAGTTAGGGTAAACATAGGTTATGGAAGCTTGGTTCTTCACCAAGAGATGAAACTCACCAACTACCCTTGTCTTGCCTTTCTTATGAAGTTAGGAATGAATTATGATGATGAGAAAGATGAACTTGTAG
The DNA here is from genome assembly GCA_003254905.1 of Nissolia schottii. Lineage (NCBI taxonomy): Eukaryota > Viridiplantae > Streptophyta > Magnoliopsida > Fabales > Fabaceae > Nissolia > Nissolia schottii. The sequence goes on from QANU01089785.1 coordinate 12,287, forward strand.
CTTGATGGCTTGCTTGAACTTTTCTTTCTAAGAAAGAACAAAACCTAGGTTATAAAGTTTCTAGGGTTTTAGAACTTGATGTTTTTGCTTCCACTTGATGAGAAATTCTTAACCTTGATGCTAGCTTATCTTCTTGATGGCTTTGGGAGTGGTTGATGATGGTGAGAACTAGAGATGATGATTAAACTTTGAGGGAGCTTAGGTGAGGTTTAGGTTTAGGAACTTAGGAGAAAATGAAAATGAAAGACTTGAAGAATATGTGTGTGTGTATTTCGGTTCTCATGGGGGGGAAAAGGGCTGCCGTGGGTGTTTAGGGGGTTTAGGCCATGTATATTTCCTATTTTTCCCTTAGTGAGTTTTAGGTCATATTTGGTCATTAATTATTTATATACCGAAGTCCTAAAAATGTTCCGGGCATACCGTTGTGATCTAAAAATTATCCTCATTAATATTTAAATCTTAGTTGACATATTCTTATATTTGATTTCATATTAATATATTTTACAGACTCCTGTGAGTCGTAATTAAATCCTAAAATAACCTAAAATTGACCCGAACGTCACCGGGCGTCACGAGATCACAGAATTACTAATTTAATAAATATTACAAGAATAAAATTTATATTTAAATTTTATTTTATTTTTATCTCACATTTTCCTTATTATTATATTTTTAAATAGTTTAAAGGAAAGGAAAAGTCGGGTTGTTACATTCTACCCCCTTCGAAAAATTTCGCCCTCGAAATTGACTAATAAGAATAAGTCCATACCTCTCAAAATAACTCTGGATAAGCTTGCTTCATATCCGCTTCTAACTCTCACGTCTGCTCTTCGAGTTCCCCGTTCACCCATACAACTCACACCATAGGAATTTCCTTATTCCTCGTCTGGCGAACCTTGTGATCAATGATCTTTTGTGGTGTAAGCGGTAAAGCTAAATCTTCCCTTAACTGTATTTGTTCTGGCTGAAGTACATGATCGGGAGATGCATAATAATTGCGCAACTGAGAGACATAGAAAACATTATGAATATTGGCTAGATTCGGCGGAAGAGCTATTCAGTATTCTACTGGTCCAATCCGTTCTAAGATCTGAAACGGTCCAATGAATCGGGGGTTCAGCTTCTTAATCTTCAATGACCTCCCAATGCCGGTTGCTGGAGTAACCTTTAGGAAGACATGATCTCCCTCTTGGAACTCAAGCGCTCTCCTCCGAGTATCTGCATAGCTCTTCTGTCGACTCTGGGCGATATGCATCCTCTGTTGTACCAGCTTCACTAATTCTTCCGCTTCTTGGGCCTCTTCAGGATCTAGTCCACTGTACTGTCTGCCACTATTCCAACAGAGAGGTGATGGGCACTTCCGGCCATATAGAGCTTCAAATGGAGCCTGTAACTCAGGATAGCAACCTAAGAGGGGGTGAATTAGGTTTTACTTGTTTTTCACCGATTTTGGTTCTTTGAAAAATTTGAAACCCTAATCCTCAATTTTAGAACAAGACCCAGCAATTAACCAAGTAATTGATAATGTTAAATGCAGCAGAAATTGTAAATTGCTGAATGTAAAGAGTGTAGGGATAAGAAAGATCACACCAAAGAGTTTATCCTAGTTCACCTTCACAATCCGAAGGCTACGTCCAGTCCCCTGTTTCTGAGGCAGGGTTTTTCCACTATGTAATCTTGTGTTGTGTACAACCTCACACCCGAGGCACTTACACCGACAACTACAAGAGAACACAACCGTTCTCCTGGTTACACAATGTCTTCACCGAACCCTACGGTGATGATCAGAACACTACACCGAAAACCATGGTGTTTACAATATCCAATTTGTTTTGAAGAAGATTTGTACAATGGCTTTGTAACAATCCTAAACTCAGGGAAGGATAATCCTGAATAGAAAGCACTCAAAGATATGAAAGTTAAGGCTCAATGCTTTTCTGAGTTTTGGATTGAGAAAGACTTTGAAAATTATGATCAGAACTTTGATCAACACATGTGAAACTTGTAAGAATCAATGATAGAATGAAGTTCTGATTGTGTGTCTTGGGTTCTGCACGAATTCTGCAATATATAGGCAGAGGTGCCTGTTCATGAACCAATGCCAAAGCATATGATGCAAAACAACGCATTGTTTCATGAAAAAACACACCCATTCGAGCATGTAATCGATTAACCAAAGGCTGTAATCGATTACACACAAGAAACGGCCATATTTTCAAATTTCAAAAGGTGGTAATCGATTACTGCGGGTTGGTAATCGATTACACAATTCAAAACTTGAATATTTTTGAATTCAAAGTGCTGGTAATCGATTACTCAAGCATGGTAATCGATTAACCATGCAGAAACCGAGTTTAAGTGTTAAAACCCTTTGAAAAATGTTGCCAAATGCTTCTAGGGTTTTAAGAAAAATGTTAGACATGTTTGTGATGAAAAACTTTGAGCCATTAACCTTAATATATTAACATGTGCTAACTATTGACTCTAGGGTTAAAATCTTGAACTTTTATAGATGTGCAGCTTAAGCCTTGAGGTTCTTTAATCTTGTTTGAGTCTTCCCTTGAGTCTTCCCTTTTTCTGCTTTTTGTTAGTGTTGTTGTCTTCATCAAAACCACGCCATCAATGGTCAGAGGAAGAGTCTTCTTCACATTCTCCCCCTTTTTGATGATGACAAAACATCCATTGACAATTGAAGTTAATTCACTGCATTGCTCCCCCTGTGTCTTTGAGTCTTGCCGTTCTTGGTTTTGAATATTTTCTCCCCCTGTAAAAAACAGACCAAGCACCAGTCAACAGACAACAGGAACCTTTCTCCCCTTTTTTGACATCATCAAAAAGAAGAAAAAGGAACACAGCAGATAGAATATACAATACACCATTCATAGACAATATACAATATAACATAATTTATAACAATCCATACAATCATAAGCAAACATTTAACAAACGAAACAACTATTCAACCAACATAAACTCAACTACAGGAATTTAAAAGTACCAAACTATTACAACTGAAAACAAATAAAAAGTCAAATGCAAATGAAACATTACAACCATCATAAAACAAACATAAGTCCTAAGGCAGATCAGCGTCACTTGGAAAATCACGGTTGTCAAGTGAGACATCGTTGTGAATGTTGGCGAAGTCCTCAACCCGCTTGGCCAACCGCTCAATGTCACCACGCAGATCAGTGTGAATTGAATCAATTCGACCATCAATGTGGTCAAACTGAGCAGTGTGGGCTGCCTGCATGTGATCCAACCTCTCTAGGATCATCTGATATGGATTATCTGAACTGAAGACGGGTGGCAGAATGGTTGGAGAGGATGTAACAGAGGTGGATGGCAGTCTAGGCGGAGTAGAATCTCGTGAATCGGCCTTGTGTCGGAATATCCCATCAACATCCTTGTAAATGCCCAACTTAGGTAGGATGTCAGTATCGATCTTCTGAGACTTGACATCTACCTTTAAGGTAAATTCTCCTGCAACCGACACACCATAATTCTGAAAGATTTGTGAAATAGCAGGTGCATATGGTAAAGCTCCAGCCCGGTCACACTGCAGTAACATATGCTGCTGAACTAAGTAAGCCCAATTGATCTTCTCCTTGGTCTTCAGGCCATACATAATCTGTAATTCGAGATCACTAATTTGGGCATGGTTTGAGACCTGAGGTAGAAGAACATAGCTTAAAAAGTAATGCAGCAGTCTGTCATCTGCAGTCAAGGGACCAACAGGCAGGATGTCCCTTGATCGGGCAGATTCCAACCTCTGTCGTTTTTCCTGAAGTTGTGCCTCAGAGAAGCGACACAAACTCTGATAAAATGACTTCCTGTTAAAGCCTTGCCATGGGCACAAAATTTTAGAACTCAGTTTTCTTCCCTCATAGGGAAGTCCCAGACAATTTCCTAAGTCTTCCAGAGTCATAACAATGTCAATCCCTTTCACTTGAGAAACCAATCTATTGTTCAGAATTTTTAAGTTGCAGTAGAAAACTTTAACCAATTCAGGATAGTATGAACCACGCAAAGAAATGAAATCTGACATTCCTTGATATTCTAACATTTCAGGGAACTCTAAACTAGCAGAGGAGAAAGACTCGAGAATACTGTACTTAGGATTTAGGATTGGGCTCTCCAAAAAGTGAGCCAGAAACCTCTTCTTTTGGTCCTTTGTAGTCAAGAGCTTTGAAATGTTGAGAGGGTCCAGTCCATGACCAACATTCTTGGTGCGGGCTCGTTTGGAGCCAGATGCAGAGCCAGAGGCAGCCATTGAAGGATTAGGAAGGTTTCGGTTTTGAGAAGGGAAGAGGAGAATTCTTTGGTTTGGAGAGGAAATGAGAAAAGAATGGTGTTAAACACGTTCTTGAAGGAGAGGGAAGCAAGAGCTTGGAAGTTTGATGATCACTCTCTCAAGAACAGCAAGAGTTTAAGAGATTTTTGAGAGAAAAAAAAACTGGATGAACAATGGAAAGATGAGGCTTCGGGTAAGAGAGGAGAAGAGAGAAAAATAGCTAATCGATTACACAAATGGCTAAAGAATGAATAAAATTAGATATAGCCAACATGTAATCGATTACACAACTGCCATAATCGATTAACCAAGTGACTTTTTAAGCCTAGTAATCGATTACTATACCATGTAATCGATTACAGGAAGCAAAAAATTAGAGAGAGTAATCGATTACTTCGACTTGCTAATCGATTAACAACCCTTGTAATCGATTACTTGCATGGGTAATCGATTACTGCAAGCAGTTTTGCTATTTTGAAATAATGGAACTGCCTGTAATCGATTACCACAAGTATGTAATCGATTACAAGCCCAAAAATTTCAAAAAATTTTAAATTTTGAACACTTGAGACATGTACAATCAACATATAGCATACATTCACTTCTAAGACTATGCAAGTAATACAATAAACATTCAATTGCAAATATACAAATGATAATGAATGATTTTATGAGATATTAATCTCGTCCAGAATTCCCAACTCTCGTCTGATTTTGTAAAACGATTCTTTTGCTAACGGTTTTGTTAAAATGTCAGCAAGTTGATCATGTGTTGCAACAAAATTCAATTCTACTTCCCTCTTCAACACATGATCTCTTAGAAAGTGATGTCTTATGTCTATGTGTTTTGTCCTAGAATGCATTACAGGATTCTTGGTTAAATTGATCGCACTTGTGTTGTCACAGTTTATAGGAATACAGCCCATGTCAAGACCGAAGTCTTTTAATTGTTGCTTAAGCCACAAGACTTGTGCGCAACAACTGCCGGCCGCAATGTATTCAGCCTCAGCAGTGCTTAAGGCAATACACGCTTGTTTCTTGCAAGACCAAGAGACAAGAGCATTCCCTAAAATGTGACATGTACCACTGGTGCTTTTGCGTTCGGTTTTACAACCCGCAAAATCTGAATCAGAATAACCAATTAACCTGCATGTGCCTCCTCTAGGAAAGCACAATCCAACATTAACAGTCCCTTTCAAATATTTTAAAATTCTTTTCACAGCACTCAAGTGGGATTCTTTTGGAGATGATTGAAAACGAGCACACAAGCAAACACTAAACATAATATCAGGTCGATTTGCAGTTAAATATAGTAAGGATCCAATCATACCTCGATATTGTGTTTCATCAATGGGCTTTCCTGATTCATCTTGGTCAATATAAGTGCTTGATCCCATTGGTGTTGCTATTGCTTTGCAATCATCCATTTTATATTTTTGCAAGAGTTCTTTGCAAAATTTTGATTGGTTGATGAATGTTCCATTCTTAGTTTGCTTAATTTGCAAACTAAGAAAGAAATTCAATTTACCCATCATGGACATTTCAAATTCTCCTTGCATGAGATTTGAAAATTCCTTGCATAAATTTTCATTAGTTGACCCAAATATGATATCATCAACATAGATTTGAACTAGTAAAGTATGACTTTTGGATCTTTTTATAAAAAGAGTTGTGTCAACTTTACCCTTTTCAAATCCTTTTTCACACAAGAATGTGCTTAGTCGATCATACCATGCTCTAGGAGCCTGCTTGAGTCCATAAAGTGCCTTCTTATGTTTATATACATGAGAAGGTTTTTAAAGTCTTCAAACCCAGGAGGTTGTCGAACAAAAACTTCCTCTTGTATATAATCATTCAAGAATGCACTTTTTACATCCATTTGGTATAATTGAAAATTTAATGAACAAGCATATGCCAATAGTAAACGGATTGCTTCTAACCTGGCAACTGGAGCATAGGTTTCGTCATAATCAATTCCTTCCTCCTGATTGTATCCTTGTGCTACCAATCTTGCCTTGTTTCGCACAATGATGCCATTTTCATCTAATTTGTTCCTGAACACCCACTTTGTACCGATGATTTGTTTGTCTTTGGGGGAAGGTACAAGTTCCCATACTTCATTGCGAGTGAACTGATTAAGTTCATCTTGCATTGCAAGTACCCAGTGTTCATCTTTTAGTGCATCATGTACTTTGGAAGGCTCAATTTGTGACACAAAAGCCATGTGCAAGCAAGCATCATTGAGTTTAAATCTTGTAGTGACACCTCTGGATATATCACCAATGATTCTGTCAATTGGGTGATCTTTATGTGTTCTCCACTCCTTGGGTAGATCATCCTGAACTGGCTCTTCTACTTGATCTTTTTCAAGATTGTTTTCTCCTTGGATTTGATCAGAGTTTCTTGGTATAGTACCTTCACTTTCATCATCATCAAAAGAAACAACTTTTTCCTCCTTGGAGGGGTTAGTTTCATCAAAAGAAACATGAATAGATTCTTCTATTGTTTGAGTTCTTTTATTGAAGATGTGAAAGGCTTTACTCGAAAGTGAGTACCCAAGAAATATACCTTCATCTGCTTTTGCGTCAAATTTTCCAAGGTTTTCTTTGCCGTTGTTCAGAATGAAACATTTAGTGCCAAAAATATGAAAGTGTGCAATATTTGGTTTTCTACCCTTGAACAACTCATATGGAGTTTTCTTTAGAAAAGGTCTAATAAGAACTCTATTAGAAACATAACAAGCCGTGCTAACTGCATCTGCCCAGAAATACTTAGGCAAATTTGTTTCACTTAGCATAGTTCTTGCTAGTTCTTCAAGAGATCTATTTTTCCTTTCCACAACTCCATTTTGTTGAGGTGTTCTTGGAGCAGAAAAGTTATGAGAGATGCCATGTTCACTACAAAACTCTTCAAAGAATGCATTTTCAAACTCACCACCATGATCACTTCTAATTGATGCAATTTTCAAAGACTTTTCATTTTGGACAGTTTTAGCAAATCTTTTGAATGCATCAAAAGCATGATTTTTGTGTGATAGAAATAGAGTCCAAGTAAACCTTGAGAAGTCATCAACAACTACAAGACCATAATAGTTTCCTCCAAAACATTTTGTCCTTGAGGGACCAAATAAGTCCATATGGAGTAACTGGAGAGGTCTAGAAGTTGAGACAACATTCTTAGGTTTAAAAGAAACTTTAGTTTGCTTTCGTTTTTGACATGCATCACACAACCTATCTTTAGTAAATTTGATCTTTGGTAAACCAATAACTAGATCATGCTTAACAAGTTTATTTAAGTGATCCATGTGAATATGTGCTAAACGTTTATGCCATAGGCAACAATCATCATTGCTTTTCACCATTAGACATGTATTTGTAGATGATATATCTTCTAGTGAAATCATGAAAACCTTATTATTAACTTTGTATCCAGAAAATTTCACTTCTTGGGTTTTCTTATCTTTCACTACACATATATCATCTTCAAGTCCAACTATGAGACCTTTGTCACATAATTGGCTAATGCTAAGAAGATTATGACCTAGGCCTTCAACATATAGCACATTTTCAATGGTAGTTTGAGGAGGCGTACCTATTCTTCCAATGCCAAGTATTCTTCCTCATTCATTGTTGCCATACGTTACAAATCCTTTATTTCTTGGCATAAGAAATAAGAACTTTGTTTTGTCTCCCGTCATGTGTGAGGAGCAGCCACTATCAAGATACCATAAATCACTTGCCGTCCTCATACATATCTGCAAAACAATTTAAAAATGAGAATAAGGTACCCAATGTGCTTTGGGTCCTTGCTTGTTAGAACCTTTCTTAACCCATTTGTTTAGACCATTTGGAACACCATAATTTTTAACATAACATGCATTGTTGGTGTATCCCTCTAAACAACAATAACTACAGATATACCTTTTCTTTGGAATAGAATGAACTTTCTTTGTCACATATTTATTTAAAGCATGGTAGTTATTAGGTTTAGAAATAGGCTTTGAAATAGGCACTTGATAATTTCTATTTCTTACTTTACTATCACCATTAGAGTTAGGTTTTAATTGTAAGACATTTTTCTTTGCATGCAGATTAGGTTGTGGATTACTAGCTTTCACAAACAAGGTTTTCTTTATTTTACTTTTACCTTTTTGTGGAGTATAGCCTAATCCACTTCTATCTTTTGTGTTTCTTTGCATGCTTAATATATCTTCTAATCCATGCTTACCTCTTTCAAATTTACATACAATTTGTTGAAGATTATCAACTTTAGTTTCTAACTTTATGCACTTCTTACAAGCATCTTGGTTTTCTACCATAGACTTAATAAGATTTACTTCTTCTTTCTTAGCATAGATTTTGGAAAAATTTAAACATATTTCTTGTATGCATTCAAAAGCAACTTGTAACTCTTCATAAAGAACTAACCTCATCATTTTCGTTGTCAGAATCATGAGTTGCCATCAATGCAATTTGAGCTTCTTCATCCTCAGATTCTGATGAAGAGTTGATTTCATTGTCTTCCCATGCCACATATGCTTTCTTGCCCTTCTTGTGTTTGTTGTCCACTTTGTCTCTAAATCCATTCTTCTTCCTTTGGATGTTTGGACAATCTGACTTCATATGTCCGGGCTTTCCACACTCAAAGCATGTGAAGATTTGAGAAGAGGATGAATCATTCTTCTTTATGAATCTCTTGTTTTGGCCAAAACGCATGCATTTCTTTTTGAAGAATTTTCCAAGATTCTTGACCAAGAGATTCAAGTTTTCACGATCATCTTCTTCAGAATCTTCTCTATCAGAATCAATTTTTGCTTTTAATGAAATTGACCTGTGTTTCTTCTCATGTTGCTCATGTTGATCAAGGCGACTCAACTCCAACTCATGCTCTTGAAGTTTTCCAAACAATGTTGCTAGAGTCATCTTGGATAGACTTTTTTTCTCTGAAATTGCCGTCACTTTTGGTTGCCATATCCGTGTCAATGATCGTAGCACTTTTAGATTCAAATCTGCACTAGAATAAACTTTGCCAAGAGCAGATAAATGGTTAATCAAATGAGTAAACCTTTTTTGCATGTCAGGGATCTTTTCTCCAGGAAGCATCCTGAACATCTCATATTCTTGAGATAGAGTGTTTAGTTTTGATCTCTTAACTTCATCGATACCCTCATGAGTGGCTTTTAGGGTATCCCAAATTTCTTTGGCAGACTTACATGAAGAGACTCTAAAGAACTCATCCATACCTAGGGCAGAGGTTAGGTAATTCATGGCTTTAAGATCATATTGGACTTTCTTTTTCTCTTCATCATTCCAAGCACTCATGCGTTTTGGTACACTCTCATTTTCATTTGTGATCATAGGCACGAATGGACCTTCTTCTATGGTTTTCCATACTTCAAGATCCTGTGCTTTGATGAAGATCATCATCTTGATTTTCCAGAAATAGTAATGATCTCCATTAAAACAAGGAGGCCTATTTACATTCAACCCTTCACTTAACATAGGTCTTGAGGATGCCATCTATGGATCTTTTAGGAGTAACTTTCCTAAACTT
>QANU01089785.1:22707-34782 GCA_003254905.1 Nissolia schottii
AGCATGTAATCGATTAACCAAAGGCTGTAATCGATTACACACAAGAAACGACCATATTTTCAAATTTCAAAAGGTGTTAATCGATTACTGCGGGTTGGTAATCGATTACACACTTCAAAACTTGAATATTTTTGAATTCAAAGAGTTGGTAATCGATTACTCAAGCATGGTAATCGATTAACCATGCAGAAACCGAGTTTAAGTGTTAAAACCCTTTGAAAAATGTTGCCATATGCTTCTAGGGTTTTAAGAAAAATGTTAGACATGTTTGTGATGAAAAACTTTGAGCCATTAACCTTAATATATTAACATGTGCTAACTATTGACTCTAGGGTTAAAATCTTGAACCTTTATAGATGTGCAGCTTAAGCCTTGAGGTTCTTTAATCTTGTTTGAGTCTTCCCTTGAGTCTTCCCTTTTTCTGCTTTTTGTTGGTGTTGTTGTCTTCATCAAAACCACGCCATCAATGGTCAGAGGAAGAGTCTTCTTCACAGAGCCATGCCAATACTGGCTTGATAACTGTTATTATAGGCAAACTCTATAAGCGGTAACATCTCCTCCCAATTTCCTGGTGTGTCTAGCGCACAAGCTCTTAGCATGTCTTCTAGAGTCTGGATGGTGGGCTCAGACTGGCCATCAGACTGAGGGTGGTATGCTGAACTCAAATGCAACTGAGACCCATAAGCCTTTTGAAACGCAGTCCAGAATCTGGAAGTAAATCTAGGATCTCTGTCTGAAATGATAGAAGATGGTATTCCATGCAATCTCACCACCTCCTTAATATACAGCTGTACAAGCTTCTCCAATGAGTACGTCATCTTGATTGGGATAAAGTGAGCAGATTTGGTCAATCTGTCCACAATTACCCAAATAGCATCAACTCCAGTTCGAGTACGTGGTAAGCTTGAAACAAAATCCATAGCTATGGCCTCCCACTTCCATTCTGGAACTTCTGGAGGATTCAGCAATCCTGGCGGTTTCTGGTGCTCAATCTTCACTTTCTGACAAACTAGGCACTTCTGTACCCAGTCCTCAACATCTCTTTTCAATCCTGGCCACCAAAACATATGCTTAAGATCATGATACATCTTAGTAGTACATGGATGCATTGTAAAATGACTCTTGTGAGCTTCCCTCAAAATATCCTCCCTTAAGCTGCCTTCCTTAGGCACACAAATGCGCCCGTTAAATCTCAGAATCCCGTCATCACCTGTTGTCACTTCCTTGACCTTACCCTCTTCAACAGCCTTGCAAAACTTGCACCAAGTATCCTCTTGACAATTCTTCTGAGCCTCTACTATTCTCTGCTTGAAATTATTACTGATCTGTAGAGGATATAATGTTAACCGGTCGTGTTGGCGTGCAACAGTCAAATTGAGATCACGAAACTCCTCTAATAGCTTTGCTTCCTGCACCATCATATGAGCCATTTGCAATGACTTCCTGCTCAAAGCATCAGCCACTACATTGGCCTTCCCAGGATGATAATTAAGATTAAAGTCATAATCCTTAAGAAATTCAATCCACCTTCTCTGACGCATATTCAATTCCTTCTGGTCAAACAGGTACTTCAGACTTTTGTGATCTGAATAAACCTCAAATCGAACTCCATATAAATAATGTCTCCAGATCTTCAATGCAAATACTACCGCAGCCAACTCCAAATCATGCGTAGGATAGTTCACCTCATGCTGCTTTAGCTGTCTAGAGGCATAAGCTATCACTTGCCGATGCTGCATCAATACACACCCCAGTCCAGCACCTGATGCATCACAATACACCTCAAAAGGTTCCTGGAGATCAGGCAGTACTAGTACTGGAGCGGTGGTCAACCTCTCCTTCAGCTCGCAGAAACTTCTTTCACATTCTGCGGACCAAACCATCTTGGCTCCTTTTCTGGTCAACTTCATCAACGGCAAGGCAATATGTGAAAACCCCTGAATAAACCTCCGGTAATTTGATGAAAGCCTTTTTAACCACTTTCTAGGATCTTGACATAGTTCTAGGTTTTGTCACAACCATGCCAATCTCTTAGANAAAACTCCTTAGCTCAGTAACTGAAGTGGGTCTCTCCCAGGTTCTGACCGCTTCAACCTTACTAGGATCCACTGATACTCCTTGATCTGACACTACATGGCCTAGAAACTGCACTTTCCTGGCCCAGAATTCACATTTAGAAAGCTTGGCATACAACTGCCTCTTCCTTAGAATCTCCAATACTATCTGCAAATGTCTAGTGTGCTCCTCTTCATTCTTTGAGTACACCAGAATATCATCAATAAAAACAACGACACATTCATCCAAATACTCACGGAAGATCCTATGCATATAATCCATAAAAATAGCGGGAGCATTCGTCAATCCGAAAGACATTACCGTAAACTCATAATGTCCATAACGGGATCGGAACGCCGTCTTAGCTATATCCTCCTCCCGTACTCTAATCTGATGATAACCAGATCGTAGATCAATCCTGGAAAAGATCTTAGCACCCTTCAGCTGATCCAAAAGATCATCGATCCTAGGCAATGGATACTTATTCTTGATTGTCACCTTGTTCAACTGTCTGTAATCTACACACATCCTCATAGTACCATCCTTCTTCTTCACAAATAACACTGGTGCTCCCACGGTGATGCACTTGGCCGAATGAACTGCTTCTTCAGTAGCTCCTCTAACTACTTTTTCAACTTCTGCAATTCTAATGGAGAAATACGGTACGGCGCAATAGAAATAGGTCCAGCACCAGGTACCAGATCAATAGAGAACTCTACCTCACGCTTCGGTGGAAATGCCGGAATATCATCAGGAAACATATCTGGATAATCCTGAACCACCGAAATATCCTTAACTTCCTGCTTCGCCACCACTGCTTCCGAAGATGCAAAGAAAACACAACCTTGATCTCTTAACTGACAGAAATAGAGAATTGGCAACTCTCTCTCTGTAGCTACTGAACTGGTAACCATAGAAGGAAAAGTAACTAACTTCCTAGCACAGTCTAGAACCGCCTGGTTAGCATTCAACCAATCCATCCCTAGTATCACATCCAGACCTACTAGGGGAAGACAGATTAGATTAGCCACGAACTCTCTTTCCTGCAGCTGAAGAGGACAACCCAGACATACTTTACAAGTCTTAACTGGCGGTGCAGTAGGTGTAGATACAGCAAGAGTATACGACAGTGTCGTAGGAGATAACTGCAACTCCTTCACACTATCGTAGGATATAAAGGAGTGTGACGCTCCAGAATCATACAAAACAATCAAAGTTGTCCCATAAATAGTACAAGTACCCAAAATCAGACCTTTTTTCTCCTTAACCTCCTCAGCAGCCATAGTGAATACTCTTCCTTGACGTAGAGCAGGCGGCGGCGCTATCAGGCAATCTCTGACAAAGTGGCCTGTCTTGCCACACCTGAAGCAAACTCCCTGGCCTGCCAAGCATTCTCCGGCATGCCCCTGCCACATTTTGGGCAAGGTGTACGCGGATCTACTCTCTGCTGGACCTCCGGCGTGCTCCGGCTCGGAGTACCCGATGCTGAAGATCTCGCTGCTGAAGGTCCTGCTCCTACTGGCCCTGCTCTGGGCTGACTCTGACCTCTCCCTGAACCTTGCTGCAGCCTCGGCGGATACTGACCTCGGCCTCGTCCTGCCACTGATGCCTGAAACAGTCCCCTCTTCCTTTGTTCTGACTGGGAACTGCCCGCACCATCAAACCTCCTCTTGAATCTCTCACTTCGCACCTGGGCTAGATCTCGATTGGCTTCCTCCTGAGCCAAACAAGTGTTCACCAAGGTAGCATAGTCATGGACACCTGACACGTTCAAAAACACCTTCAATTCTGGCTTCAAACCCCGCTGGTATTTAGCACGTTTCCAGCCTTCACTTGGGTTCATCCTATACATCGGGGAATATCAGCAAAGCTTCTCAAACTTCGCCGTGTACTCAGTCACTGTCATCGATCCCTGCTTGATGAAACACCCTAGCTGACTGTTTACTCGTACGTAGTAGACAAAGCTCACTAGGTTGTTTGCTATCTGATCGGAATACCTTAGTCCATCGTTATCTTTCGAAAATAGGGGTTTAAGAAAATAAGGACCAATTTTAAACTTTTCATTGACATTACATAATTGCGAAACTAGAGCCATGCGTCTGAAAAACAAATATAACAAAGCGTATAGCAGTAGTATAATAGAGCATCCGATATACATCCAGGTGGTCCATCATACAAAGTCACATAATTGTATATATAATACATAAGATACATCATATATACATAGATCAAATTATTAACTACATGAGTCATAATACAGCATCTCATAATACATATCAAAATACAAGGGTTGCTAGAGACCCTTGGCAAAAATCTGGACATCCCGCTCTCTCTATGTCCCTATCCTGTCACTGCCGCTCATGACTCTGCTGGCGGCTCATCGGCATCCTCAAAACATGAATCATCATCAGTACCTGAAGTCAATAAGGTAATGGGAGTGAGAACGGTAGGTTCTCAGTGGAAGTAACTTTAGTTCCTAAGTCTCGTCTCATATTAGGTCGGACTTCAGGCCGCTCAGAGATCTCTAAGTGAACAGGTATACTACATATCCTATTGATTATTATCTGGCCTATCTGAACGGCTTTATCTACATTACTATGTGATCTGGGAACTACTCTTGCTTAGTATGTTCTCGTGCTGATTACCATTACGTTTACCTACATAGCCGTCTCAAGCGTCCTCTTGACGGTAACAACATAATAACAGGATAATAGCTTGTAATCTCTCATACATAATAGAATGGTCAGAATAAATAGAATGCACCTTGTCACATACATATGCATAACAGAATAAACATGCTAAATGCTCGTGCATTACATAATAATGAGCTTTTGGAATATATGTTATTCCCACCATAGTATTGTCCTCTTTTGACATTACTATGACGGAATAACCTCGCACCTCCAGGTGGTCCTTTGTGACCCCTGTGGTGGGCTTCCACCTGCCGTGTGCCCCCTCGGGACCCCTTGACAGTGGGCGGATATTGTACCCCCACCTAGGCTTGCCCCCGTACGACAATGCAAAGGCGTGGTAACCGCACACCTCCAGGTATGCCATATCGACACCACCTGTGGCGGGCTTCCACATTCAGGATGCCCCTCGGACCTCCTGAAGTGGGATCATAATTGGCTCACGTGATCACGGCCTTTTCAGCATATGGCATTTAGCCTTTTCTCAGCATTGGGCCTTTAGCCCTTTTTCAGCATTTCTGACATTCATGTACCTGCAGCATGGCATACTTGTTTCTCTATGGTTCATTCAGATTCTTTACTTATATTAGGGTTCTTTCTAATCCTTAAGAATTGAACTTGTCATGAATGCATGTCATACTACAATTCATATAGCTGATTTCATATAAAGCATATATTTCGAACGTTTGCATCATGTATTCACCTACTTCAACTATCAATTTTACTATAGCAATTAAATATTAGAATATGTGCTTCAAAGGGGTTCCATAACATGTTCTGGTCTTAGGTTGTTACAGCGGAACTGCTATTTCCCTCAACGACTGGAGCCCTCAGCATTTAACACAAAAGCCCCCTGAACAGCAGCTTAGCACACCGCCCAGCGCGCCGCTGAGCGGCGCGCTCAGCGCCGCGCTTAGCACGACGCCTGGCGCGCCTGACGCCCTGTACCTGCAGAATTTTGGTTTTCTCTCTTTTCTTCCCCTTTTTCCCATGAAACTTGCATAAAATTTTCACACATCTATAACATACAATAAACCTATCTAATCCAGGTCACAGGACCCTTCAGAATTGCCTTCCTAAGCCTAGCATCAATTCTAACAATTTTAGACATACATACATAGAGACATACATACACATACATGCAATAACACATCTAACCAAACAAAATCACCAAAGAGGTGTTAAACTAAAGATTACCCCACCTCCTAGAGAGTTGCTTGGTGCTATAAAGAAGAGGAATTCAAGCCTTGCTTGTTTGCTTGAGAATTTCTTGACCTTCTTGATTAATTTGAGAGTGAATTAGGATGATGAGAAGCAAAGGATGGTTATGGAATCTTGAGGGAACTTTGGAGAATTTTGAGAGTTTTAGGTTTTAGAAACCTTTGGAGGAAGAATTGAAACTTTGGAGTGTTTGTATGTGTGTATGTCTTCGGGGACATGGGGCTGCCGTGGGAGACTTTGGGCCTTTGGCCTAGAGTCTTCTTATTTTCTCCCTGTGTAGTTTTGATCGTCTTCGTTCATTAATTATTTATGTCCGAACGTCCTAAAAATATTTCGGACATACCGTTGTGACCTAGAAATTTTCCTTGTTCATATTTAAATCTTTCTTGAATTATTCTCACATTATTTTCATATTAGTGTATTTTACAGACTCCTTTGAGTCATAATTAAATTCTAAAAATAACCTAACATTAACCCAAACGTCACTAGACGTCACGAGATCACAAAATTATTATTTTTAACTAATACGACAGAGATTAAATTAATATGTGAATTTTATTTTATTTTTATCTCATCTTTTCCTTATTAACATGATCTTAATTATTTATTAAGTGGAATTTTAGCAAAGGGAAAACTTGGGTTGTTACACTTGAGCTCCATGAATTCTGCCTCTTTCCTATCCTGCAGCTCCTGTGGAAAATATTTGTCCAAGAACACCTCCTTGAACCTGTTCCATGTCACCTGATCCTCATCCTGTTCAAACTGGGGTTTGGTGGTGTCCCACCATACGCTCGTTGCGCCTTCTAGCTTCCTGGAAGCAAACTTAACTTTCTGCTGCTCCGTGCACGGGATGTCTTCAAAGATCTGCTCTAATTTCCTAAGCCAGCCATCAACCAACTCAGGATCCATCACGCCTTCAAATACAGGCAGATTGGCGCGTGAAAAGTCCCGGTACTTCGTGGCTTCCAGCTCCTGAGCTGTCGGAGGCGTGCTGCGTTGGGCATTAGAGGCAGCCATCAACGCCATAGCATAGGCTATCTCTCGCAGAACATCTGCAAGTTCTGGGGACTTCGGAGTACGCTGTGTATTGTCTCTGCGGGGTGGCATATCTAATATGTCGTACCTGCACAGTTTCGAGGTGATCAGTCTCAAGAAAGGCAAGTACACAGGAACTTAGCACATACCACTTAGCTGAACATACACCGTAATCATGCCCGAAAGCATAGTACAGCTCAGTCCTCAGGCTCACTTGGACCAAACTGCTCTGATACTAAATGAAACACCTTAGCTAACTGTTTACCCGTACGCAGTAAACAATGCTCACTAGGTTGCTTTCTATCTGGCCGGAATACCTTAGTCCATAGTTATCTTTTGAAAATAAGTGCTTAAGAAAATAGGGACCAACTTAAACTTTTCATTTTACCTCCCATAAACACTAAAATAGAGCCATGCATTGGAAATGATACATATAACAAAGCGTATATCTGTAAATTAATAACACATCCAATATAGATATCTAGGTGGTCCATCACATCAAGTCACATAGCTGTCTATACATAATAGGTAAAATACATATACACCACATGTACATCACGGAAGTACTGAATACATAAGTCAGAATACATCACATCAAAATACAAGGACTGCTGGAATGCTACTCAGTAAGTCCTTGGCAAAATGTAAATATCTAAATATCTCATAGCTCATCATGTCATAGCGGCTCATGGCTCAGCGGGCGGCTCATCTGCATCCTCAAAATAAGATTCATCTTCTTCAGTACCTGAAGTCATAAATAGTGGGGAATGAGAACGGTAGGTTCTCAGTGGAAATAACTTTAGTTCCTGAGTCATACAACAGATTATGTCGGACTTCAGGCCGCTCAGAGATCTCTAGTGAACATACATACTAAACAGCCTACAATTTATTATCTGACCTATCTGAACGGCTTTATCAGCATTATTATGTGACATGGGTACTACTCTTGCTTACTACGTTCTCGTGCTGATTAGCATTTCGTGAATATACATAACCGTCTCGAGCGTGCCCTTGACGGTACGGCATAACAGCAGAAACACATTTCCAGAATAATCAGAATACCGCACAGAATACATTCAGCACTCAATTCAGCATAACAGAATCATTGCATTACATAAGCATTCCAAGTAAACATACAGAATCAGCGGAATATGTACAGCATAGTCGGCAGCATAAACATGATAGAATTAAACATGCCTAACAGATTGTAACAGCTTAACAGAATATAGCAGCATGACAGAGTATAACAATATGACAGAATACAGCAGCATAACAGCATAAGTGTTATTCCCACCATAGTAATGTCCTCTGTTGACACTAATATGACGGAATAACCTCACACCCTCAGTATAGGCCGACACTGTCTGGACCTTACTGCGGTGGGCTTCCACCTGCCGTGTGCCCCCTCGGGACCCCTCGACAGTGGGCAGATATTGTACCCCACCTAAGCTTGCCCCCTTTCGACAATGCATAGGCGTGGTAACCGCACACCTCCAGGTATGCCATATCGACACCACCTGTGGCACGGCCTGTTCAACATGTGGCATATAGCCAATTTCAGTATTGGCCATTTGCCCTATCTCAGCAGCATGGGCATTGGGCCTTATTCAGCAGCATTGGGCATTGGCCCGGTTTCAGCAGCATGTTCAGCATTTGTGTACCTGCAGCATGTCTTTGACTAGGTGTGTCATGAATGCATAGCAAGCTTCAAATATCATCACAATTTACATGGCATATACGTACTAAATACATTTCTTTCATGTATAGCACCTACATCCATACAATTCAACTAACAATCACAGATACAGCATCAAACACTAGTATATGAGCCTCAAGAGGGTGCCATCAGCGTACTGTAGTCTCAAACTGCTCAGCGGTTTGAGTCAGTCGCTCAGCGATAAAGGTTGTATCGCTCAGCGGTACTAACCTTTTCGCTCAGCGACTTCAATTTGTCTCGAATTTTCCTCCACCGACTTACTTTTTAAAATATCTTTTTACTTTCCACGTAAGCCTTGCCTCGCTCAGCGATGCCTGAGACGTCGCTCAGCGATCCCTGGCGAGACATGAAAACTGAATTGCTCTTTTCTTCCATTTTCTTTCCTTGGCTTTCCATGGCACCTGCTTGAGTCTCACACATGATTCAAACACAATAATCTTATCTAATCCAGGTCACAAGACCTTTCAGAATTGTCTTCCTAAGTCCTAACATCATTTCTAGCATTTATGTCCATAAACTCAACATTTACATACATACACATACAAACACATAACACTCAATCACCATCAAAGAGGTGAGGAACTAGAGTTACCCACTTCCTTAAGAGCTTGTTGATGCTAGAAGAATGAGGAAATCAAGCCTTGCTTGCTTACTTGAAGTCTTCTTGCCCTAAAATGAAATTCTTAACATAGTTAGGGTAAACATAGATTATGGAAGCTTGGTTCTTCACCAAGAGATGAAACTCACCAACTACCCTTGTCTTGCCTTTCTTATGAACTTAGGAATGAATTATGATGATAAGACAGATGAACTTGTAGCTTGATGGCTTGCTTGAACTTTTCTTTCCAAGAAAGAACAAAACCTAGGTTATGGAGTTTCTAGGGTTTTGGAACTTGATGTTTTTGCTTCCACTTGATGAGAAATTCTTAACCTTGATGCTAGCTTATCTTCTTGATGGCTTTGGGAGTGGTTGATGATGGTGAGTGTAACACCCCTAATTTCAGCTTACGCTCTAATCGTAACACTGATTATAGGGTTGTTATCTGCTTGGCTGAGGTTACTTTTAGCCCCTACTTTTAGCTTGCAAAATATTTCTTACTCAAAAATACAGACTGTTTTGAAATTTTTCTCACATCCTCACTAGTTTACAAATTTAGAGCCATACGCGTCAATGAATTATACATGGATACAAGCGATAGAGTCTTATCAGACTTAAGCGTTACCATTCTAAGAAATAGGTCTCCAGAATATTTTATAACATACACATATGTACAATCAATTGGTCCATAATACAACTACACAATTAAATAATAATATACTTTACATTTACCACACTTAGTCGCCAACGACCTGACTAGATCGTGTGACTGTCACACATTACTCATCATGAATCCCTACCTTGCTTGCTAGTTGATCGGTAGCACTGGTTGCTCCTCCGCGATGCCTCGGCTCAGGGGCTTCTGCTACAGTAGAAGTTATTGTCCTCGTTCCAAGGTATGCTCTGATCCTCGCAGCGTGTCACAAGTTCCTGCCTGGAATCATAACGAAGTGGGAGGTGAGAACATTACGTCCTCAGTGGGGTCCTTCGGGGAATACCTACTCGTTTCACTTCAATTATGATTCCTCCGCTCAGGGGGTCTCTAAGTGTCGACTCATACTAATACCCCTACTGTTTATTATCCATACTAGACCTGAGCAGCTTTATCTAATTACTAGGTGATCGTGGGGAATCTAATCTTGCTTAACCTAGTTATTGAATCTCGTGCTTTCTAACTTAGACTGTCAGGGCCTAGTGATACTGCATCACGTACCCACGTTCTTCTACTCGAGATGTCACCTCGTGACGTACCTTACATACAGACATACTTACACATACATATATATATATATATATATATATTTACAACATTTATCAAGAAATCTTTAATGCATGTCTGGGGAAAGGGGGTTCTCTTACGCGCCTGTGTCGCGTCCTTCTTCGCTGCTGACTGCCCTCACCCCCCTTGCTGACTGCGGGACCATCGTCCCTCATACAGTCGCAACCTCTTGCAACCATTCAACTGATAGAATGGCGGGAGTGTACCCTAGCGATAGCATTGGCAGGCAAGGGCTCGCTTGTCCACGTCTGGGGGACAAGATATCTCTTTTTCTTTCTCTGTCCACGTCTGGGGGACAGTCCTCCGCCACGTCTGGGGGCGTAGGTTGCTCACCACAACTGGGGGTGCGCCTGATGCCACGTCTGGGGGCATATCTTTCTTTCTTTGATCCACGTCTGGGGGATCCTTTCGCCACGTCTGGGGGCGTTACTTACACCACGTCTGGGGGTGTACTTACTCGTCTTTTAAATGTCATGACATAAAAGCACAAGCGTTCCTTACTTTCTTTTCTCTCGTCCGGGTGGAAACCCGCGTTCAGATCTTTATCTGCGTATCATAATCATAACCCAGTCCGTCTCGCACGGCTGGGGAGGGGCTTGTCAGGTATGACGTGCCAAGAGAGGGATTCCTATCACATAACTATGTCATAACTTCGGGCTACTCCAACCCTCTGTGGTCGGGGCCCGTCTTTAGACTTAACTGTTTCCCTAAATTATATTACCATCTTTGCACATTAATTTATTTAATTCTAGCGATCTATGGTTGCCCTAAGTCCTGTGGCAACACTGCCTCATGATGCATGCACTGCTTGGTACTCATAATCTATTCTTGTTCTCTGCACCCCTTGGGTGGCTCATAGTAATGCAAATGACATAATATAACTGAATAAACTTGTACACATAACTGAATAAACTCATCAAACCTTAACACATTTCTAGAAAATAAAACACATAAACATAAACACATATAACACATATTATCATCCGAGGACTGAAGAACACAAGGAGTGAGGAAAAGCCTAAGATATCCTCATACTCTCCTGTACACTCATACTCTTGATTTTCCCTCACACTCTTACCATCATAAACTACAAAACTCTAATTTCTCCAACTCCTAGGCCCTCAAAACCGAACACCCTCCTAGCCCTTGTACAGTCATACACTTGATTTTCTCTTGTTCTCTTGCTACCATGCACTCTCAAGACCCAATTTGCATCTTCCTCTAAAACTTCCACTAAATATTCTCCTAAGTTCCCTCCTCCAAAACCGAAATATCCTTTCCCTTGTACCACTCTGAACTCATGTTTGTCACACATAAAATCTTTTACCCGAAAAACCTGTTTTTCGTTAGAATTTTTTAATCAACTATTGACCGATGGACTCAAAGCTTGACCCTAAAGTTTTTCATAGTTCTAAACCCACTTTTTATGAAAACAAACCCAGATTTTTAATTTCCTTACCCGAAATTATAGTTATGCCCT
>QANU01089804.1:0-24269 GCA_003254905.1 Nissolia schottii
CAAAAAAAAAATAATAATAATCACAAAGGAAAATTAAAACATACAAAAGTTTTAAATAACAAAAAAGAAAAATGCGGCGGAGCTGCCATAACAAAAAGAACTATAGCAACCCTCTCTTCACTTAAAAAAGGAAAACAGAAGAAGATGAGAGAGAATAGAGAAAAATAAGGATTAGAGTGTTTGAATGAGTCAATTTAAAATTACTTGAGAATTTCAATTAACAGTAATTTAACTTGAGCAATTTAATTCCATTCAACTATAAATTTTTTTGTTGGATATTAACTCTTGCTAATTGAAATTTCCTTTTAGAAAAAATTCAATTTGTGCAACCTTTTTTACACACCTAGAAATCACCCATCACCCATTGTAGCAACCTATCATCATCAACACGTGAATTGAAGGAGCATCATAAACACGTGAATTGAAGGAGCAATGACCGTCATCACCTCCTCATGTTTATCCCATTCTCTTTTCAAATATGCAAATCATGTATACAGGGGAGGGGAGAGTGGATGTGGAAATTGCACATGATACATGTGCACATCTTGGACTTAAGCAAGCTACATAAAGAAATAACTTAGTGTTTATCTCAAACGATTGTTAAACTCTTAAAGTTGTCTGTCAATCATTAGATCGAATAATTCAACTTGAAAATTATGCGAATTTGAGATCTTTTGAGCTTTACGCCTTGATCTCTCTCCCTTGAGTCAAATATATCGTCTATATTTGAAATGATAATATTGTGTTTGTTACAAAATAACAAAACTAACTACAAGAAAAAAAAAACGCACATCACCGTCAGAGTTAGCATCGGAATTTTTTCCGATTATCGTCAGTTTTTTTACTTTCCGTCGGAAATGGAACCGACGGTAATAGCCTCGATGGAAACTTTTTATTGTCGGATATTGATAGCCAACGGTAGTTAGCGTCGGTGAAGACCGACGGTAATGGCATCCCAAAAATGGTTTGGGATGGACTGTTTACCGTTGAACACAACCAACGATAATTATATTAATATTTGCACATAATTTATGACAATTACCATCGAATTATCTGATGCTAATTATATTAATTTTTTAATCTGAATTTCCGTCAGACATTAACCAACGAAAATTTGATTATATTTGCACATGCTTATGACAAATTACTGTCGAATGTGTCCAAAGGTAATTATATTAATTTTTTAATCCAAATTTCGGTCGGATATTAACTGACAGAAATTTGATTATTTTTGCACATGCTTATGACAGATTACCATCGAATGTATATGACGGTAATTATATTAATTTTATAATCTGAATTTTCGTCGGATATTAACCTATAGAAATTTGATTATATTTGCACATACTTATGAAAAATTATCGGTGAATGTATCTGACGGTAATTATGTTAATTTTTTAATCCAAATTTTCATCGAATATTAAATGACAGTAAAGAAAATCAAATAAAAAAGATATTTTTTTGTTATTTTATTGTTATTATAATTCCAATTATTATATTATTTTTTAATGCAACTAATTATATATTTAATAATATAACTATTTAATTAAATAATAAATTAATAAAATTATATTTTTAACCCTAAAAATTATATATGAGATAAATACATAATTATATAATTGTTATTAGATACATATTAAATTCAATAATATATTTAGTAATTATAATAAATAATTTGATAGTTATCTAATACCAAAAAATCACAATAAATTATAAAATTAAAAGGTATACTTAGCTCTATTTATTAAATAGATATACATTTAATTAATTAAATTATTATTTTTATTAAATATAATAAATAATTATATACAATATACAACCAATAGTTACCTATTAATTGTAATACATAAATAGTACTTTAACCTTATAAATTAGTAACTACCAATTAAGAAATGAATTTGTGCAATAGAACTTAATAAGAAAATTATACATAATATTGAAATGAAATTGTGTTACAAATTGTCAAATAATTACATATACTATTCTGAAAGTTCAAAACTGTCATCATTACTTTCAAAACGAAGTTCATCATCGAACTCTTCTTCTTCATCGTTGTCATTGTAAACATCGACTTCTTGATCACTTGCATGTTAATTGTTAGGGAGCTCAACAATGTCAAGGTGATCATCAAATGTACTGTTGGCTAATGTTGCAGGGTTCGAAGACTCAACGATTATCGTTGCTGGGAGAGGCTCCTGCAGTTGATATGCTTGATAAAATGTATTGTCTGAAGATTCAGTGTCATCAAACTCAATTCGACCATTGGGCTTGCATTTCATCACAACTTTCCAACTTGATTGGCAGTTTACGTAATAGATTTGTCTTGTTCTTTCAGCAACAATGAACGGATCATACCCCCTGTACCGCCGTGTAGGATTAATATCAGTGGTCTTGTAGTCGGGGTGAGTCTGAGTTCCGTTACGATCATACCAATCACAGCAAAAAAGTACAACATGATGAGATGGACCATCGTGTGCATATTCCAATTCAATAATTTGTTTAAGCACTCCATACTAATCATTGGTTGTTTCAGCAGCATTAGAATATTCACCCTTAACCCAAACCCAACTATTGTTTGTCCTTTGTCCAATTGCCTATTTAGATATGTAAAATTTGTATCTGTTAACAAAATAAATGGGCCAACTAATTGCTATTTTTAAAGGTCCCCAGGACAAACTCATTAAGGGTGTAGCAGGCCTTGGGCTTCATGAAGTGGCCATCAGAAATTTGTTGTGGGTTCAACTTGGGACGTCTACACAATTGTTTCAAATCTAGCCTTGCGTTCTTGTTGTCCTTGGTCTGATCTGTGTCCATGACTGTATGCATTATATTGTCGAAAAATTTCTTTTTAATATGCATAACATCTAAACAATAACGAACCAAGTTATCTTTCTAATATGGAAAATCCCATAATATACTCTTCTTAGTGCAGTTATGTTCTTCCCCGTAAACTTGAAACCTAACAACTTTGCCAAATTCAGTTATCTTCAGCAAATGTCTAATCCTCCTAAGAATCTCACGGCCAGTTAATCGTTGTGGCACCTTTTCATTTACAATTTTGATCTTCAGAAAGCCATAACAACTATTCCTAAACGTGTGCCCGGGTTCCAAGAATACCCTGTGACAATCAAACTAGGATTGTTTTCCTCCGTGTAGATGCCCTCAAAACAATATTCTGCTTTCTGGAGACGTCGTACGCAAGCACACCTGAATTCTGCAACTGGTTCAATTCATCTATCAAAGGATGAAGAAAAATATCAATATTTGCTTTAGGGTTGCTCGGGCCAGGAATTACACAAGATAAGAATAGATAAGGGTCTTTCATGCACATATCAGGCGGTAAATTATAGGGTGTAACGATCACTGGCCAACATGAGTACGATTTTCTAAACTGATTATTAGGGGTAAACCCATCAGAACATAGCCTTAATCTCACATATTACGAGGTTCTGTAGTAAATTTAGGGTAAACTCTATCAAATTGTTTCCACGCCTCACCATGAGAAGGGTGAGTCATGCGACCTTCGTTTCTTTTGTTCTCAAAATGCCATGTTATGTGTGGTGCCAAGCTGATGGAAGCAAACAACCTCTTTAATTGTGGAATCAAAGGAAAGTAATGCATTTGTTTATAAGCAACATCCTTATATCTCCCAGGGCCAACTCTCCTTGTCTTAAACCTATCAGCACCACAAAATTTACACTGAGTGAGAGATACATCATCATAATAGTACAACATACAACCCGACCGGAAACAATCAATTTTCATGGATTTTAAGCTAAGTTTAGAAAAGACTTTCTTAGCTTCGTAAAAGTTTGTTGGAATTTTATTCCTCGGTGGCGTCAGCTCTTTAATAAAATCAAGCCACTGATTGAACGATCAGTCGCTTTGATTAGCGACTGACTTTATAGTTAACAACCTAGTTGCCATAGATAATTGTGTATGAACTGCTCATTCCCATACTGGAGGATTTGCTTCCTCTAACAAACTATAGAAATTCTTTGCATCTGGATTGGGTTCCTCATGTAGTAAGTTGTCATTTTGCGGATCAAAATCACCTCCAAAAGCATCGCGTACCATTTTTGAATATCTATCCTCATCAATTGTTTGTGATTTGTCAACAGAAGTCTAACTTGAATCACCCACTTCATACTGACACCTACTAAACCGATTTACACCATTTATGTCCACTTCTCCATGGTCTACCCATATCCAGTAATGTGGCTCAAACACATTTTTGTAAAGATGCATTATGACCCTTTCAACGTCTAGTATCTTACACCGCTTGTAAGAAAAACATGGACATCTAACTCTTTTAGTAATTGGTTTAACTGTTTCACAGAAGTAATCTACCCCCTCCAAAAATTCTGGCTTTATCAATCCTTGATTCTCGTAGTATGTGTCGTACATCCAAAATCGGTTCGGCGGAATCATGTTTGCACACTTCCAATACCCGCATTTCATTAACCGATACAAAATTAATGATCATAGTTTAATTTCATTATTGCAACATACATTCTTAATTGCACACAATTATCCCTAAACCGTTCTAAAACAGATTCCCTCCAATCTCCGCAAACAACATGTAATCACTGTTGCCAACATAACAATTCAAATAAGTTTGGAAAGAAATGCTAAGCATTCCTTCCCCCAGTTCAGCCATATAACTCCAATCCTACAAATATAACTTAAGAAAATAAGTCTTTATCCTATGTATTATCATAACATACATATCTAAATGTCGATACAAACTTCAGCGACTCCTTTAATCCGGAAAATAGATGCATTCTCTAATGTCCTAAATAAACATATCATCACACAACAAATTCAATTACAAATTGACATTGTTAATGAAATTGAATGAAATAATTAAATGGAGAAAGTAATCATGTTTATACCTAGCAAGAAGTGGTGGTAGTGGTGGTAAATCTGGTGGTAGTGGTGTAAGAGGGTGGTGGAGGATCTGGTTGTAGTGGAGGAGATTATGGTGGTGGTGGTGGTGGCAACACGTGGTGGTACTAGTGGTAGTGGTAGTGTAAGAGGGTGGTGGTAGAGGAGGTTTTGGTGGTGGAACAAGTTGTGGTGGTGGTGGTTGCAACACATGGTAAGTGGTGGTGGTGGACTAGTGGTATATGAATGAAAAGGTAAGAGGAGGATGATAAGTGCCAAATTTATACAATTTTGACCTAATGAAAAGGCACTTATTTGCTTATATTTTAAAGAATTATCTAACTAAATTCNGAAAATAGAGTGAAGGAGAAGAGAATGAAAGGAAAATGATGGAAATGGGGAGTGAAATTCGACGAAGTTATTTTTAGAACATTACCGTCATTCCTGACGGTAAATAGGAGCAGATTGAATGTGAACTATTTATCCAAACGCATCGTTTAATTAACAAGCTTACCATCAAAATTGTGTCAAAACTTCCGACTGTATGAAAAAATGGCACGAAATTTTGGCAATTTTTCATAACATATCCTACACGAGTCACAATAGGTCTCGTGCGAGGCACCTCACTGAACCTCAAAGTTGCATGTTGGGGTCCAGGGTCTTTACCGACGGAATATTCTGATAGTACTAAGTCCAGTGCAAGTCACTACATATCTCGCGCGAGACAAGAGACATCTCAGGTGAGATGGTTTAGAGTTTAGGGTTTAGGGTTGTTGCCGTAAAAAATAACTGAAGGTAACTGACTATGCCATTTAGGGTTAGGGTCTAGGAATGTTACCGTCAGAAATAACCAACGGAAACACACTACTTTACTCTCTATTGGTCTAATCCATTTTCTCCAACTTTGCTTTAAAGCTAGTGCTATAACATGATATCTAACTTGCACACTACTCTTGTCTAAATTGGATTATGCATTATTTCTTTGTCTTTGTCTGATATCCGAGGGTACAACCGCTGAGCGGCCAAGGGTTCACCGCTCAGCGGCCTTTGTCTTTAGTGCGCTAAGCGATCCGTGGTAACCGCTGAGCGGTCTTCATGCCTGATTGCCTCCTTTAAGCTCTTTTTCCTATTATGCCCTTTTCTTCATTCCTTTGGGATTATTCCTTAATTATTCATGCTTGCATCCATCTTACAAAATATATTATAAACCTACAAAAAAATGGGGAATTCAATGAGATAATTCCTCGAAACATAATCAGATAAGTGCCATTTCAATAGGTCAAAATTGTGTAAATTTGGCACTTATCAGAGCTCCTGGTTCAGCTTGAACAAGTGCTCGTGGAGCTCTTCACGTTCTTGCCTTTATGTCCCACTAGTAGATGAAGCCGCCGATCGAGGCCCCTTCATTGTAACCGAGAGTTGTGTCCCCCAGCCATACACGCAATTGCGGTTTATACCGCTAACCACCTCAAGCCAGATCACGTTCTGATCACTGGGATCTGGCTCGGTTCCCGAGGGCACACTCTCAGCCTGTTGAGTCTGTGCAGCCTGAAGTGCCTCCTCGAATGCAGCCTACAAAAATAAAAAAGTTAACGATTATTATTATTATGGGAAATTAAAATTAACATTTACGAAGATATAATAAAACAATTAATAATTGTTAATACATGAGAATACTCACCACAGTTTGTTGTGAGCAATCATTGACCCACCAAGACTTATCCACCGTGGTAGTTGATAAGTGTCATATTTTAGTATTTTCATAGGTTTAAATAACACCTATCTGTTTTGCTTTCCATGAATTATCTAACCAATTTACCCGCTTTTGTAGGATTTTAGCATAATTCAAGATATGGATACAAATACTCTAAAAAGGATGAATTTCAAGGAGAACTCCCACAGGAATGAGAAACAAGGAGCAAAAGTGGAGAAGCAGAGAAAGCCCAAAGTAGCAAGTAAGGTTCAGACCGCTCAGCAGTCCCCTAAGCCGCTCAGCGGTGCCTTACTTCAGAGTGAAGTAACTGAAGCATGAAGCAAGCCTCTGCAAGCCANTTCAAGTCTAGAATCTAGTTAAGCATAGTGATATTGATCTTAACTTGGTTATGACTTAATTAACATAACATTCGTTCATACAACTAAGTCCCAATTCAAGAAGCAAGACACTAAACAAAGGCTAGCATTAAGCATAAAATCATCAAGCAAATCAATAGAAACTGATAAATTCATATGCAATAGTTACATGGATACAATCATACTACAATAATGATCAAAATCCCAACAACAAGAGGATTACAAATCCATCTTACAAGAGAATCTCAGAGGCAAGGTTTAGACGCTTACCATGACACGTTACCACGCTATCATGACAGCGCTTCGCCGAGCTTCTTCGATCTCCTGGCTCCTTCGTTGCTAAACTAAACTAAGCTAAAAATACAAAGGAAGAATGAAGTTTTGGTGGAATAGGGGTGTATTGTGGATGGAAGGGGATGTCCTAAATGAGTGCCTTGGCCCTCCTATTTATAGGCAAAATCTGGGTCCATCGCTCAGCAGTTTGGGTACAACCGCTGAGCGATTCAGCCCATATCGCTGAGCGGCGGCGCAAAATCGCTGAGCGGTGTAATCATTTCACGCGGAGTAATAAATGCTCTGGCAGCTTTTGCAAGGGAGGCGCCGCTATCCAGGCTGGCGCCAGCTGATGCAATAAATGCGTGGCTGCAAGTGGCTCCGAGGGTACAACCGCTGTGCGGCCAAGGGTTCACCGCTCAGCGGCCTTTGTCTTTAGTGCACTAAGCGATCCGTGGTAACCGCTGAGCGGTCTTCATGCCTGATTGCCTCCTTTAAGCTCTTTTTCCTATTATGCCCTTTTCTTCATTCCTTTGGGATTATTCTTTAATTATTCATGTTTGCATCCATCTTACAAAATATATTATAAACCTACAAAAAATGGGGAATTCAATGAGATAATTCCTCAAAACATAATCAGATAAGTGCCATTTCAATAGGTCAAAATTGTGTAAATTTGGCACTTATCAGAGCTCCTGGTTCAGCTTGAACATGTGCTCGTGGAGCTCTTCACGTTCTTGCCTTTATGTCCCACTAGTAGATGAAGCCGCTGATCGAGGCCCCTTCATTGTAACCGAGAGTTGTGTCCCCCAGCCATACACGCAATTGCGGTTTATACCGCTAACCACCTCAAGCCAGATCACGTTCTGATCACTGGGATCTGGCTCGGTTCCCGAGGGCACACTCTCAGCCTGTTGAGTCTGTGCAGCCTGAAGTGCCTCCTCGAATGCAGCCTACAAAAATAAAAAAGTTAACAATTATTATTATTATGGAAAATTAAAATTAACATTTACGAAGATATAATAAAACAATTAATAATTGTTAATACATGAGAATACTCACCACAGTTTGTTGTGAGCAATCATTGACCCACCAAGACTTATCCACCGTGGTAGTTGATAAGTGTCATATTTTAGTATTTTCATAGGTTTAAATGACACCTATCTGTTTTGCTTTCCATGAATTATCTAACCAATTTACCCGCTTTTGTAGGATTTTAGCATAATTCAAGATATGGATACAAATACTCTAAAAAGGATGAATTTCAAGGAAAACTCCCACAGGAATGAGAAACAAGGAGCAAAAGTGGAGAAGTAGAGAAAGCCCAAAGTAGCAAGTAAGGTTCAGACCGCTCAGCAGTCCCTTAAGCCGCTCAGCAGTGCCTTACTTCAGAGTGAAGTAACTGAAGCATGAAGCAAGCCTCTGCAAGCCACGCTGCAACCTTTGTAGCCGCCCTGACACCGTTCAGCAACCTACACGCCGCTCAGCAGTTCTAACAAAGATAATGTCAGGTCTGCATGTCAGAACTGACATAACTTCTTGGCGAAGAAAGCTGCACCGCACAAAACTGCTTAGCAGGGCCCTGTAGCCTCTGAGTGGCCCCTGAAAATTTCGCCTATAAATAGGCCCTTTCATTCAGATTCCAATAACAATTCATTCTTCCATTCACAATTCTCACATATAGAGTCCGAATCATAGTGTAGTTAGGCAACAAAGAGGAAGGCTAGAGAAGGAGCCAAGAAAGATCGAGGAAGCACGGCTTGTCATGACAGCATGAGCACGTGTTATGGTGAGCGTCCATCCCCTTGCGCCCTTGATTTCCTCTTGTAAGATGGTTTATAATCCTCTTGTTGTTGGGATTTTGATGAACATTATAGCATGATTGTATCCATATAAATTTTGCATGAATGAATCTATCAATTTCTCTGATTTACATGAATTGATTTTAAGCTTAATGCCTGTTTTAGCTTTGCTACCTAAAACTCGATTTAAAACTGGATGATTGCGAGTGAAAGCTACATCACTATGGTTGGAACTAAATCAACTCATCTGATGCTCTTAATTGCTAGAGATAGAGTTAAGATCATTAGTCGTTTTAACATCCACAATAACATCAGTTGCTTTGTTAGTTTGTGCAAGAGATTGACAAAATAGCAAAAGGGACTGAGTGATCTTTTCATGCTCGAGAGAGATGAACAAGATAAGAACTGGTGGCTAGAAATCGAAGAAATGATAATTCATATGCATTGAGTGAATGGTTATATGAAACTGTAATATGATTCAATTCCTAACAAGCTTCCTGATCTACTTCTAATTTGTTGCCCATTTATCTTTTATCTATTTAATTACAAAATCACTTTACAAATCCTTCACTATATTGTTTAATTAACAAACTCAAGAATGACTTTATTCAACTCCCTGTAGATACTATACCCGACTATACTGCAATCGAATCCCTTGAGGATTTGAAAGATGTAAAGAAGGATATATAAAAATGACGAGTGTAAAAAGCTTTCAACAGTGGTGTGCATCTCGTAAAACAGCTCAGCCCCCGACGGCTCCCGACCCATCTGCCAGCGTTGCATACTCAGTTGTTTAAATATTAGTTTCAAATGTAAAGTAGTTATTTAATTACAAAATTAAAATGCAATACATAATGATTATAGAATAAATTAAGGCGCGAAATTACGTACCATTCTGAGTTGTGTCAACGGCAAACTCGCGGAGCCGCCGGTGTGAATGTTGCCCATCCCGACCCTGGGTGTGGGCACACCTTGAGTTCTCAGATCGAGCTTTAAACTCATCTGGGGTCCAAATGGCGTGAAGTTGAGCAAGCTGCTTAAGAGTCAACTAGCTCGGGTCTTTGTCCTTCCCCCAACAGATGTCACCCAGCAGCTGCTAAAGACGACAGTCAACCTGATAATTGGACGCCTTCTTCTTGTCGACCGCCTCTTCTTCAGGATCATACTTGAAATAATCCTTAAAAAACAAGTATGAAAACATTAATTAGTAATTAACAAAATAAATAATTGGACAACTAAAACTTTATATTTATTAAAAACAATCAAAAAATTACCTTCCATAGATTGAACATGAGTGTCTTCTCCTCCTTAGTGTACTCCTACCACTTAGAGACGACTCTGTTATAGGATTTTTTTATCGTCTCTATAACGGTGTGGCTATGAGCCTCATAGGGAATCCACCTACATGTACAAACACACACACGCACACACATATAAATTTGTGTATCAGTAATATTAAAAAAATGTAAATTCAAACACACTAATTTAGGATAATTTCTTTTGGTAGACAACACACTATTATGATAATGAAAGGCAAGACTGCAACAACGATAAATAAAGCAGGGGTAGGGAAACCCTTCAACAAAGACAACATAGTTCTAAAACAAATGACTACACAACAACAACAACAACACATTATAATAGCGACAACACAACAACGAAAAAGCACAACAACAACAAAATACATATCAACGAAAATCACAACAGAAACAACTAAATACATAGCAAAAATGACAATGAAAAACACAACAACAACCATGAAATACACAACAACAATAACAACAATGAAAAGCAAGAGTGAGTACAACAACAACCATGAACTACCTTCAAGCGTTAGTTGTCGTGCGATTGTGGTAATACCTGTTGACCATCACGTGGTTGTGGCCAAAGTCGTGCGTGATGACAAGTGCGATGATAGTGAGAGTGGAGACAATTAGAGAAGAAGAGGATGGTAGATGGAGAGCAAGAGTGGGTTGAGAGTGGCAGTGGTTTTGTGGGTTAGAGGAAGTCTCTAGAAGTAAGGGGAAGTTAGGGTTTTTAACCTGTGAAATTTGGGGTTTTCATTTACATGGCTTAATTTGGGTTTAATTAGTATTAACTATAAGTTAATTGGGGATAATTAGATATAATATCTTAAACAATGTCATTTTTATGTAATTAGATGACTACTTTTTAAATGTTGTTATTTTGGTAGGTGCTATGTAGGATGTTAGCATAGAACTTAATGTGACACATCGACAACACTATAACAGAAATGAGGTGAGGGATTAACTTGATTCATGGTCCACACTTTCAAGGATTAAAATGACTTATTTTGAAATTGAGTGATTAAAGTAACTCATGGTTACAATGTTAGGAACTAAAGTGAGCATTTTCCCAATTGGTTTTCCACTAAGCTCGCATAGCGTTTTAAGCAACTCAATGCCTCAAATTTGTGGGAAACCAAGTAGATATAACTGAAACGAGTGCAATCATCTATAAATGTGTTGAACTAGTGCGCTCTGTGCCTAGCCTTGACATTCATGTGCCCACAGATGTTAGAATGGATTAATTGTAAAGGAAATTCGGCTCTAGTTGCTTTATCAAAAGGTTTTCTTGTAGATTTTCCAGCTAGAAAACATTCACAAGTAGACAATTATACCTGCTCAATGCCCGGAAACAAACTTTGTTTTGTTAACCGTTGCATCCTCTGTTGGCCAATGTGACCAAATCTAGTGTGCCATACATTTATATCAAATCAAAATCATGAGAAGAGGCAAACATAAAAATACTGACATTATTACTAATAATAGAGTCGTCGTCCAAATCCATAACAATAAAACCTGAATCCAAAAGTCAATTTTACTGAATTTTTATGAATGAGAAAATCAAAGCCTAGCCTAAGTAAAGCCATAATAGAAATAACATTTTGCCGAATTTGAGGTGCATAGAGGACATCAGGTAGAATAAGGTCTCAATTGACAAGCAGGACTAACTTGTATGTTCCGATCCCTTTGATCGCAATCTTGGTGTTGTTGCCTACATATACCCACTTTGCCCTATTTGGAACTCACCGAAAATCAGTAAAGGCATCATAGTCCCTCGCCATATGGTCTGTTGTTCTTAAGTCTACAATCTACACAGGATAAGATTCAGTTAGAAAATCAAAGCTAGAAACACAAAGTTCACTAGTAGAAGCATTTATCAGTACCTTTTTATTTGGCTTAGGGCATTCACTCACATAGTGACCTTTCTGGTTGTAGTTGTAGCACTTTATCTTTGCTAAATTGACTTTTCGGTGCTTCTTTTTTCCTTGTTGATGATCTTCCTTAGGCTTCTTGTTAGGCTTGGCTTGCCCATTTTTCTTTTCCCAATTCTTTCTTTTAGAACAACTTTGTTGGTTGGAGGTTGCCATATGCAACTCAGCTATTGGTTTCCAACCTCTAGTCTCTCCTCCTCCAGCTCAAGGTGTCTCCAGACATCATCTAGTGTGGTGATCCTTTCATTACGAGTTAGGTGTATCTTCATATGCTCCCATGAATTGGGCAAAGAACGGATGATCGCTTGGATTCGCTACTTGTCAGTCAAGAAGTTACCAACATCTCTCAACTCTCTAATCATGTTTGACATCAACCTCATATGCTTTTTCATTGAATGCTCTGGATTTTTCTTAAATGTATCAAACTTGATCGTTACTGAACACAACTTGGTTACAGACGTAGTTCCGAACCTCGTCCTAAGAGAATTCCAAAGTGTCATAGCATTTTGGTGATTCTTGAACTCCCTTAGAACGTCATCATCCAAGGTGCTTAGCAATGTAATGCGAGCTATGAAGTTCTTTTTCTTCCAAGCATCATATACCTCACGGTCCTGCCTATGTTGGGTCATGGTTCCAGCTTCTGCTTCATTCATTAATTCAGAGCCTCAACGGTCTCCTGAATCTACAAGGGGAAAGTTTACATATTTCTTGGACACTTCAATTACTTTTCTGAGACTCCACAAGAGGAATCATTTCAGTTTTCCGAATTAAGATCCTAAAACAAGGTGAACTAATCAATTATTTGTTATCGATAGTAATACCAAATACCGCAGAGAACACAACTTGGATACCATTTCATATGAATATATAGTGGTGACCCTTTAATTAAGCGCCCATCAAACACCCCCCGCTCTCTTTAACAACTCATCCCCAATTAGCATCAAGGACGTGAAAAATTCAATCTCTTCTCTAACAATTACGTATATTTTCATTTTTATGACACCGTATAAGGATTCATCCAACTTTGACAAATTTAAAGGAGAAATTTCTTTTCTCTACCTTGAAAAAATAACTTATCCCCAGCTAGCATCAAGTACAAATGACACTATAATATAAGGATTCATCCAACTTTGTCAAATTTGAAGACCTATTTTATGAGGTGTCACAAATGTAGAGATCCACCTGTCATAAGATAGAGATGAGCTGTGTCCGTAAGTTACGCTTCCATGCTGGAGAAAATGTACAGACATATTTTCCAACATCATGATGGATGGCATTGAATACAGTACATAAACCCTCCAAAAAGGCAGGCTAATATATGCGTGGCTGGTATCTATATATCCGCGGTCCCAATGGTTTTCCATTTCGCTTAGACATTGTCATATTTTCATTCTTTTCTATTTTTTTTGTTTCTTTGACAAGTAACATATAATGAGTACCACATAAAAAAAAAAAGTAACTTTAGAGAAGGAGACCTTACAAAATTTTGACTCTTTAGTTAACTCTAATAGCTATAGTTTTTGGGAATTTTTTTTTAATTTTTCTTTTCAAGAATGGATGCTCGTTATTACAACAATTAGTTGCTGTGACAATTTAATAATTTATGTCTTTTTATATGTCATTTTTCTTGTTACTTAATTATTTTTTATTCAAATTCTAGTTCTAGAGTGAGGAGTAGAAGAGAAATTGTTAAGAATTTGACAATTAAGCATTGTGTTTATGTTAATACTTGTTTGATTAAGTTTCAGGTTATAGAGTTATGAGCATAAACATTTATGTATAGAAACTTAATTGGAGAAGATTTCTTACAAACATAATCAGAGTGGCATAACTACGAAGATAAAAGAAAATCCTAAGTAAAAGGAAAAAAAAAAGGTGTCTTTTCTAAAAGGGAAAAGAAAATGATGAAGTTCAGGATGTGCACTTAGCTTTTCTCATGCTTTGTAAAGCCATTAGAGGCGAGCGGTGAGAGTGTTTGCGTGTGTGTGATCCTATAAATTTGAAAAAAATATGTGCTTCATGGATTCTATTTATAGAGAAAATTGAGTCTTAATTTATTACATAACTTCCTTCTGGCGTCATCAGCATCATAGACTTCAAATTTGAATCTGGCACCAAATTATGCTTCTTGACGAGAAGCCTTCACAACACAAAGCTTCATTTGTCCATGTGTCTTCCATCCAACGAACTATTTGTCATATTACTAGCCTTTAGATCATCTAGTACCGTCACAAGCTTCAGAGCCTTGATGTCATGTGTCTTCTTGTCAACCATTAGATCTAGAGAATAACAGTCATGGACTCTTATCTTATCATGCCACATGTCAAGCCTTAGACCTTCAAATCAGAAGTAACTGTCAACCTCCCCAAACGAGTTATCATATGCCTCATTTGTCATGACTTTAGGGTAACACAGAACTTTTATAAGTCTAGCATCATATTAGAGTCCCATGGACCTCATGTTCATTAGTCATCCAACCTTAGAGTCATTGCCCTTGGCTCTGACATGACTCAAAACATCATCCTCCAACTCTCATGGAGAAATAATCTTTTTTAGGATAATATAAATATTACAAAACAAAGAAACATTATGAAATACAAAAACAAAACAAAATGGGATGCACACTAATTAAATAACAAAAAATAAATGTGATGTGCACTCTCTCTCCTGCTCCCTACCCATTCTTTGCCTTATAGTTAAACATTACATCACAAAGAAACAAACATTACAACACTTAGAAATAAACATTTCAAAACTTATAAACAAACATTACATCACGTATAAACAAACATTACACTACACAAAAATGAAGTAAACAAACATTACACCACACATCAACAAACATTACACCACAAAGAAGCAAACATTACAAAACTCATAAACAAACATTACAACACACATAAACAAATATTAATATAACATACATAAATAAACATTATATCATACTGAAACATTACAAAACATAGAGAACAACTTAAATTAGAGAATAATGTTCTCATCCATGCGCTCCATAATAGCTTAAGAAGAAAACAAAGATGAACCGAAAAAAACAATGGAAACAAAGAAGAAGAAAGAAAGAAATGGAAAAAAAAGAAGAAAAGAGAAACGGAAAAGAAAAAGAAAAGAATGAAAACTAAATGGAGGTTGCAAGTGATAAAATTGAGAGAAAATGAAGTGAAAGTGGAGAAGGAGAAGGAGAGTGAAGGAGAGTGCTAGAGAGGAGAGAGAAAATAAATATTAAATATGATTAGATGTAATTATAATTTTTTTATACATAAAAAATATTTTCGTTATTTTTTTTATACATTGTCAAATCATAAGTTGTTTGTACCATGACCAAAAACAGNTGTTCCCTGCCACCAAGAATTATGTTATTAGTATTTATTGTTCATGAGATATTGGGTCAACTTATTATCTATTCACTATTAAATGAGATTTTAATAAAGTATGATCCCATTTAAATCCAATCTCATGATGGATGTGTTGTATTTTATTTCAAAAAGGTTTAATAGATTAATTTATTATTATATTCTTTATCTTTATTAACATTTCAAATCACAACATCAGGTATATGTTTGTGATTATATTCCGTTTCTTTTCTAATATTCATGATGATGATTATAATGTTATATGCGTTAATTCTTTTTAATGTTTTTAACGTTTTGAAACATTAGGAAGTCTATGACCGTTTTTTTCTTATTGAATGGCTTTGAATCCATATTTATTCATTTGCTTATTACAGTTCTTTTCAGGCTTGATATATAGATACGTATTGTTGTTTTTACAGGTTATGGTGTGTTACAAGATAATCATCTTAATTTATTCTATGAGTTTACTTTTGTTTGAGTACATACAACATAATTTTTAAACTCTCATTCCTTGCAGTTGTTAAGTTCCTAGTCAACCCGCAGAAGAGTCTGTTGTATCTTAGAGAATTTTTGCATTGTGCCAGAATAATCCTTAAAGACAGTGCATTGTATGCCTTAAACTTTAACATTTTATTCATTTTTTTTTATTAATTTGCTGGAATTTTCTAACAATCTTAAGGATTATGGCTGATTCAGTTGTTAACAATCATGACAACAGTGCTACCAGCAACAACAACATTTCCTCCGTGCAACCACCACTTGTTTCCCCCATTGCCTATGCAAAGCCGTTTCCTGATGTTTCTAAATTCAACTATTTGATGGTCAAAACTTCAAACGGTGGCAAGAGAGAGTCACCTCAACATTGGATATGCTTGGAGTAGCTGATGCTCTAACTGAGCCCAAGCCAAACTCATCCGCTGAAAGGAAAAAATTGGATGATTGGACATATTCGAATAAGTTTTGTCGTCACATAATTTTATCTACGTTATCTAACGAGCTCTTTGATGTTTATTGCTCATACAAGGAAGCCAATCAAATCTGGGAGTCATTGCTAGCCAAATAAACTACTGAGGATGCTGGTAAACAAAAGTTTGTCATCAGTAATTTCTACCGCTAGGAGATGACGGATGAACAAGATATAAGAGCTCAAATCAATGAGTATCACTACAAGAAACACAATAATTACCGTGGGAAAACAATCTGACGGTATTATTGTCGGAAAACACAAAAAAATTAGCGGTAACGGTTTTTAAGTTGAACTGGAGCAATTTTGGCCGTGATTACCGTCAAATAATATATTTTTTGACGATAAAATCGCCGATGATAGTTGGCAACAAGTGGCGTGTGGTGAGGCAAACGTCTTACTGTCAGAAGTTACTGACGGTAAAACAAAACATTTTTTTAGTCTTAAATTTAACGTCGGAAGTCTAACGGTAAGTGTACTGAAAACTTTTGGAATTATCGTTGTCGTTTGCGTCAGACAAATTCGACGGTAAGAGGTTGGAAATTTGAGGGGATGCATGTGCTCCCCACGCACGTGACGTTCGAGCAGTTACCGTCGGAATTGTCCGACGGTAACAGGGTCAGAATATATAGAGACACGTTTTCACCACGTTTGTAACGTTAGACTCATTACCGCCAGAACAATCCGATGGCAAGGATTTTGAAATATGAAGAGATGCACGTTATCCCCACGATTGTAATGTTCGACTAATTATCGTCGAAAATAATCGACGGTAAGATCTCAAAATATGAACAAACACGCGTTTTCCCCAAAGTTGTAACGCTCGACTAATTATAGTCAGAAATATCCAATGGTAAGTGTCTAGAAATATGAATAGACACATATTTTCCCCATGTTTGTAAAGTTTGACTACTTAATGTCAAAAAAAGCCGACAGTAATGAGCTCAAAATATGAAAGGACGCACTTTTCCCGTGTTTGTAACGGTCGTCTAGTTACCGTCAGATAAATCTGACAGTAATGACTATATATAGAGCTCGTTCATCCCTCCCTCTCCCACTTCCATTATCTCTTCCTCCACCACAACCCTCCTCCTCCGCTTCCTCTCCACCAATACCCTCATCCTCCGGTTCCGCCACTGCCACCATTGTTTACCACCGTCGCCACCGCCACTGGAGCCATTGTTGCCACTGACAATTCATGTTAGTTTTTATTTTGTTAATGTATAATATGTTAATATTATTTAATGTATTAGTTTAAATTAATATGTTTGATTAATATATATGTTAATATGTTAGATTTTAGATTAATATATGTTAGATTAATATATAGGTTAATATATATATGTTAATATGTTGGATTTTAGATTAATATATGTTAGATTAGTGTGTGTGTGTTAGATTTTAGATTAATATATGTTAGATTAATATATATGTTAACATGTCAATATTTATATTTTATTTTTTTTAGTATGACCGATAAAGGAAAAAGTTAGGGGACACAACTCTCAATTACATCGAGTGGGCCTCGATCGGCGGCTTCATCTACTGGTCCCTCACCGATGCCAGACAGTGAAGAGCTTCGCGGGTGCCTGTTCAAGATGAACCAGGAGTTGCACATGCAGGTGGTTCAGGAGCTGCATAATGTGAAGACGGGGATGGAGAAGAAGAAGAAACAGGAGCATGCGAAGAAGAGAAAGGACAAGGAGAAGCTAAACCAGAAGCTCAGGGTGATGTGGGTCTGCTTTGGTGGATCTGCTCGAGGATTGAGCAGTATGGTCGCCCCTGACATGCCTCCTAAACTGCTGTTGTCTGAGTCCTCGTCCAACGATGCTGACATGGAGGATGCCGCCTCAGATGATGCCTCTGACAATGATGCTGCAAATCTAGGAGATTAGAATTTTTTGTTGTTTTTTTAATATTTTATGTATTTTTAAGTATATTTTGATTTTGAACTTGTTTAGTTTTTTTTAAAATATTTTATGAATTTTTAAGTATATTTTAAGTTAATGAATGTTTTTGTTCGTATTTGAAGTTAATAAATGTGTCCCTTACTTGAATTTTTATTTCCCTGTGATGTTGACATAATTGAAGTTTATTAATTAATAAATAAATAATAAATAAGCTTAATAAATTAATAGGTTTACTACACACTTAATTTTATTTAGTAATTAATAAAATAAATTAATTCATAGGCTTACTAATAGACTTAATAAATAACTACATGTATGTTTGATGTGTGGTTAAGTGTTTCAGGGTCCAATAACTTCAAAGAAAATGAGCTAAAATGAGAGTCAGAAATGCATCTCGCACGAGACATAGCGAACAGAGAGCAATGTCGAAGTTCTAGAAGTCATCTCGCGCGAGATGTTTATTCATCTCGCATGAGACAAAGAAAACAAAAACAAAATTTGATACTCTGGAAGGCGTCTCGCACGAGACGTGGTGTAGGGAATTATTGTAACATCCTGCTTTTTCCCTTAGTAAAGATTTCATGAATTAAATAGGGGAACAAGATCTCACAAAAATTTTTGGGTTAAAAATGTCCGTAGAAGAAATTCTATACGATTTTGAAAAATTTTGCAGACATTAGAATAATTACTCTTAGTCTCCAGAATTCAGTGGTGTATCTAAGACATCTATAAAATGTACAGTTACGGAAGAAAGTTCACAAATACCTTAGACTAACTCAAATTCTTCATTAGGAAATTTTATAGATCACAAGAATATGAATGGAATATTTTAGAAACCCGTATGCGAAGTACCTGAACTGGTAACAACCAAACCCGATTAAAATTGATCAGTATTTGGCCCTAAAATTCTTGGCCGAAAATTTGGCCAAGAGACACAAGAAACACATGGCCATAATTTCTCCACTTAGCAAGTCAAGATTCAAAGCTAATCATGCTTAGATGACTAAGCATGGTGATTCGGCTAATGACTCACCATGTGACATCATGGCTTATGTCATTAAAAGGGCAAAATGGGAAATTGTCCCAAGGGCATTATTGGAAGAAAATTTTGAGCTCCTTAGCCTATAAATACCCCATGTATTCTTCAAAGAATGGCATGGAAGAAACCTTGTCAAAGCTCTGTCCGTTTACACACTCAGTCGTTACCCTGTCAGAACATTGCCATAGAAACTTCACTGCACAAAACCTAGCCCAAGTTTTCCTAAAGTTAAAC
Organism: Nissolia schottii; assembly: GCA_003254905.1. NCBI lineage: Eukaryota > Viridiplantae > Streptophyta > Magnoliopsida > Fabales > Fabaceae > Nissolia > Nissolia schottii. The sequence continues at coordinate 19,786 of QANU01089804.1, forward strand.
TCATAAATTTCTCTTAGGTTATTAGAGAAACCTCTTATACATCTATCACAGAACAAGAGCTTGGAAGCAATTGAGCAAATTAGGATTCTGCACCGATTTCTTGAGTTCTTTGCAGTAATTGTACAAGTGGGTAAACCGACCTCTCCACTGTCTATGTGGTTTTATGCTAGATGATTTATGATGTTAGGATGTTTTATATGTGACTATGACTGTCTATATGTTGTTGAGATTTGTCTGGAAACTGCAGGTGTTATCTGTAACTCTGTCAGAATTTAGGTTGACCTAAGTTTGGAATAGGAGCATAACACGTTTTAAACTAGAACTATATGCTGGGAATTTTATCATGAAAACTAATATTATTTCTAAAATCTACACAAAAAATTGAGCGGAGATGTTAAGTTTTGTGATTTTTGGAGTCCTCGACGAATTCCTTAACAAAACAGACAGAAACGACGTTTTCGGGTAAACAAGGGAAAAACGAGAATTTCGAAATTAGGATCTCAAAAACTGGGTTGATTTTCAGAAAATATGGATTTAGAACTATCAAAAACCTTAAGGTCAAGTCTTGAGCCCTTCGAGTTTTTGAGAACTAAAATTCCAAAGAAAACAGGGTCTTACGGGTGAAAAACATTTTTGGGAAAAAGAGTAAAATAGCAATTTCGTGGTTTTGGGGTCAAAACCAAAGTTTCTAAGTATGAAAAATGATCTTAGAGCTATCAAAAACCTTGGGATAAGGTCTTGGACCTTTCCGATTTCTGATAACTAAATACTGACAGAAAACAGACATCTTTAGAAAGACACTAGATCACCTATACCTTGTGTGAGAAAAGGATATGTGATGAAGGATGTATGATCCTATATATGTGATGGTATTATGCTTTGAATGATGAAAGTATGTGATTATGTTATGTTAGAAAATAAGAGTTTATGCTAATGAATCTGTGTTGATGCTTTATGAGATATGAAATGATGATAGCGTCCAAGGGCGTTAAGATATTGAGGAATAATATATGACCATATATGTGTTGATGCTTTATGAGATATTAAATGATGAGAGCGTCCAAGGGCGTTAAGAAAGAATGAGACCACTTTTGGCAGAGTCCAAAGGCCTGCTAGAGAGTGAAGGTCTAACTCCTGGTTGAGTCCAAGGTCTGACCCCTCGCCATTATTTGATGAGAATGGTAATTCCGGTCGTTGAACGCTGACTTATGCTCAAGAGCATCTCGTGATCAAGACCACTCATGTTAAACACTGCTTGGTCGTCATGATACGGGGTTAAAAGTAGGTTGCAACAGTTAGGCCACAGTTGCAAAGGAGGAGGACAAATGATTATAAGCTTATGCAAGCTGAGGCTTATAAGAAAATAATGATTTTAAGATGATGCTTATAAGTCAAGACTTATAAGATAAATGGTTATTTTGACATGATGATTATAAAAGAACCCTATATTCTTTCATGCATATGTATGTGAAGTATGTATATGTTGTTGTAGGTATAGACTAAGTGTGTAAGAATGAGGACTAGTTTCCCTAAGAGTTAGGACAGAGAATAGAAGACCTAGATAATGGAAAGATTAGATTTCCTCAGTCACCTAGTAATATAGATAAAGCTACTCAGGATTAGCATATTAATAACTAGTGGGGATGTAGTATAACTATGACACCTAGAGGCCCCCTGAGCAGCAGAATCATAATTGAGAATAAAATGATTTGCGATGGCTGAGGTTTCCCACTGAGAACGCAGCGTTCTGTTGAAAGCCAAATGTAAAACTTTCTCCAATCTTGACATAGTCTGGTTTCCCACAACTGTGCCAATTTTGTTGAAAGCTTATTTTCACTTTTCGTCGTTCAAAATAAATATATATCCTTCTCTACGGCTTTCAGATCCACAAGGGATCTAACTGCAGTATAGTTGGGTATAGTCGAATCCACAGGGAGTTGCAAAAATACCGTTCTTGAGTTTAGTTAATTAAACAATAAAGTGAAGGATTTGATAATTTGTTTGATAATTTAAATATGTAATAAATAAACAACATAAAAGTAAATAGGCAACAAATCAGAGGTAGATCCGGAAGCTTGTTGGGAATTGAATCATATCATAGTTTCATGCATCCAGTTACTTATTACACAGAACTATCATTTCATTGATTGCCCGCCTCCAGTTCTTAACTTATTCATCGCTTTCGCGCACGAAAAAATCACAGGTTTCCTTTGTTAAACTGTCACTTTCGCACACAGGCTTAACAATGTACGCCAGCGTTATTCCAGATGTTAAAATGGCTAATCTTCATTCCAGTTACGGCAAGAAGATTAGATGGATTGATTTAGATCCGACTCTAATGATTGTAACTTTCGTTCACAACGTTCAAGTCTAGAATCTAGCTTAGCATAGCAATATTGATCTTAACTTGGTTATGACTTAATTAGTATAACTTTCGTTCATACAAGTAAGTCCCAAATCAAGAATCAAAACACTAAACAAAAGCTAGCATTAAGCATAAAATCATTCAAGCGAATCATAAGAAAAATGATAGATTCATATGTAAAAGTACATGGATACAGTTATACTACAATATTCATCAAAATCCCAACAACAAGAGGATTAGAAATCCATCTTACAAGAGAATCTCAGAGGCAAGGTTTGGACGCTTACCATGACACGTTATCACGCTATCATGACAGCGACTCGCCAAGCTTCTTCGATCTCCTGGCTCCTTCACCGGCCTCTTCTTTGTTGCTAAACTAAACTATGCTTTGAAGTACAAGAAATTTAGGAAAGAAATGAAGAATGAACTATGGAATGGTGCAAAGTTCGAGGGCATCGCTCAGCGGTAAAGGTACCCCCGCTGAGCGGTAAAGCCTTATTCGCTGAGCGGTAATGGTTAATCGTTGAGCGGTGTAATCATTTCACGCGGCTTAATAAATGCGCCGGCAGCTTTTGCAGGGGTGGCGCTAACGTGTCAGGGGGGCGCCGCAATCCAGGTTGGCTCCAGCTGGCGCAATTAATGCGACGGCTGCAAGTGGCTCCGATGGCAGTATCGCTGAGCGGCCAAGGTACATCGCTGAGAGGTGCTTTGTCCTGTTGTGCGCTGAGCGAGGCTTGGGTCACCGCTGAGCGGTCTACTCCTGACTTCATCATTTTGCTTCTCTTTTCGCTTTTGCCCTTTTGCTCCATTCTTTATGGGATTCTTCTCAATTAATTATGCTTGCATCCATCTTTCAAAATATATTATAAACCTACAAAACTGAGAAATTTAGTTAGATAATTCTTTAAAACATAAGCAAATAAGTGACATTCTAATAGGTCAAAATTGCGTAAATTGGGCACTTATCACGTTCTCACCCCCACTCATTTATGGTTCTAGGCAAGCACGACGAGGGTGAAGGAAACGTCAGAGCGGTGCAAGCAATACAGGACAGTTGAAGGTCGTGGCGTCAACAGACTCCAAAGAAGCCAAAGGACGATATCTTATGTTTTGTATTTTGTGATTAGCTTGAAGGATTAGACACACCCCCAGCTCTTATGTGACTTAGTTGTATTATGTACTATTACTCATATGTGTGCCATGTTTTGGACCATGTAGTTGTATGTATATATATGACAGGAGATGTTTTGTATGATTTTCCAAGGAATTATGTATCACTTAAGACTTTTGGGATTCTACCGTTTGTGTATCTATACATATATCTTCTTGAACACACATGGCTCATAGCTTATAAACTTGTAAAGAAAAGGGAACGATTTTGAAATGCTCCATATTTTTTACTAAGAAATATTTCCAAAGATTAATATAAGGGCTAAAAGTATCCCAACCAAAGCAGATAACGACCTAGTGAGCATTGTTTGCGACTTAAGCGTAAGCAGCTAGCTAGAGTGTTTCAATTACCATCGAATTTTGTTGATGGTAACAACCCTAAACCCTAAACCCTGGAAGTTATCACACACAAGATGAATGGACATCTCGTGTGAGACAAAGAAAAGAGAAAGAAAAAATTGACACTATGGAAGGCATCTCATGCGAGACTTTCACTCATCTCATGTGAGACGTGGTGCAAGGCATTATCGTCAGATTTTGCCAATGATAACAAGCCTAAACCCTAAACCCTAAATGGTGTACAGCATTGCCGTCGGATTTTACCAACGGTAACAAAAGTGAATTTTTATCAAAATTGGCGTTCCTATTTTTCATACCATCAGAAGTTTTGAAGAAAATCTGATGGTAATCTTTTAAATTAAACGATATGTTTCGATTAAGCGATTATAGTCAGACTATTTAGGGTTATCGTTGGAAATATTCAACGATAATGTTCTGAAAATTAACTTAGTCGAATTTCACTCACCCACCAGCAACATTTCCCTCATTTTCTTCTTTCTCTTCTCCTCTCCCCTCCTCTCATCTCATCTCTTCTCCTCTCCTCTCCTCTCCTCTCCTCCTTCCTCCACCACCACCACTTCCCACAACTCTTCCACCATCTCACCAAACC